>PNEQ01082300.1:0-17677 GCA_003012365.1 Medauroidea extradentata | reverse complement strand
ACCATGAAATTGTTTAAAGCCGCGGCAATGCTATATTTACATCGTTAATAATACAGCAAGTTTTAATATTGTAAACGGGTTTTTTTACTTCATTCGAGAATCGATAATCGAAGTTTTTCTTCGATTATCGATTATCGATTATTAGTGCAGAATCGGTGGTATCGATGTATCGAAGAATCGATTTTCCCATCCCTAATATATATATATATATATATATATATATATATAAGGGTGCAGTAACAAATGAAAACACAATGTGTGATGTGTATAAACGCAGAAGGTACGCATGTAAAATCTGTTACTTACTCGGCCATCAACAACTAGCAAAGTACATACTACGTTAGGTGTTATTGGGTTTCTGCAAAAATATCGGAAGCGAAACAGTACTGAAGAAATTAAAAAAAAAAATTATATAATCAACTTTGCAAGCTGCACAAGTTACGCGAAAAATGTATCAAGATGAAAAGGAGATAAAAATATGAGAGAGAGAGAGAGAGAGAGAGGAGGAGGAGGGAGAAATATTAGAAAAAAGCATACGGGAAAATGAAATCTGGTTGGCTTATTTTGAGAGGCAGGCAACATAGATTGTGTTCATATTCATAAAACTGCAAGCTTAGGTTGTATATGACAGTTACATACACGTATATACACAGGATGAGTCAGGGCTGAGTATGTCATTTTTGTGAAGTAATAAATTTTAAAAGTCAAAAATGTGTTTTTAATTAGTCCGTAAAGTATATTACAGTGAGCTAGGTAGATAAGTGAGCTTTACATCTCGTCGGCAGCGAGGTCATTTGAGATGGTGACACAGAACTCACATAACTTAGTACAATGGCAGAAGTTGGGAGATGAGTCGGCCGTGCCAGCATTCGCCTGGGGCGATTTTGGGAAACCATGGAAAACCTAAATCAGGATGGCCGGAGCCGGGAATCCAACCTGGGTACTCCCGAATGCGAGTCCAACGTGTTATATTATAGTGAGAGTATTCAAACATGCATGCATACAAGTCAGGAACGAAAAATAGCCAGCTGTATTATTTATGGAATTGTGTGTTATGTATTGGTTGACAACAGCTATTACGGGTTTTACCTTATTATTTTTTATTTTGTATATCCGATGCTCGGCAACAATAACTTGCCATGGCGTGCGTCCATGGAATGGTTCAGTTTATAAAAGAATAATCGTTCATAGATACAGTACTATACTATGTATACTTCGTAAAGATTTTATAAATATATCGTCGTTGATGTTAAGAAACCTCCTATGTGACGAAATTGGCCATTCTGAGTTGTCGGTATGGTTGGTATCGTCTCTGCAATCTCTACAGTTTGAATACCACGTATGTGGTTAAAATGCATTGTTGAATATACCAGGAAACGGAACATGGTATATCCTATGTATTTTCCGAAATAGTTGCTGCTATGATGTCCGAAAGACACATAGGAGATATCGAAAACATTTGTGATTGTTAATTCTGTTGGCAAGTGAAACACACACGCCAGATTTCATTCACATGTGCCATATTGGCAGACTCGTACGAGTGTCATTTCTCAAGTTGTTTTGGAGTTTATTTTGTCAATTTGTAGAGTGTTACGTACATGGAATGTATCAGTGGTCGTATTTGACAGAAACATTGTGGTTGAAATTGATGGATACAAGCGAACATACGTTCAAGAAAGAGATGGGTAAAGAAGGGGAGAGGCATGGAAACCACCGTAGAACAACAGCACCTTCACATATCTATAACTCTACAAAGTGCACCTTCCAAGAAAAAAAAACGAAATGCTCAAAACGAGAAAAGGAAGAAGCCAAAAATTATTGAAGGAATATAAAAGTGGTTGTGATTTCTTCTGAAGGTGCCAAGTTACTATTGGATGAAATAATCAAAACAAATCTATGTCGAATCCTCATTTAAGTCTGAAGTTCATTCGTTCAGTGTTAGATACGCTGTATCGGTTCGTATTAATTCTAAACCCTTTTCTTATAAACATATTAATGGTAAAATGTAATACAATATAGTGTAATTATAACTAATAATGAACTTGTCAGTAAACTATTTCAGAACGACCTACAATAGGAATACTAACCCAAAGAATTTGAGGTAAATGAAACAGTTACACTACTTTGTTGGTAGTTAATTAATAATATAATATAACTGACATAATACATTAGTTAGAGTTCAGTTACCCATATTAACCTATGCAAAAATTCACTATCCTATTCATACTCAAGCCTCATATTTTCATTTATTTTCTGCTGTTCCAGTGAGTAGCAATTAATGGACAATGGTCGGAGCTTGAGTAGACATAGGACGGTGGATTCCAACATGCAGGTAATTAAAATCGCGAATTTTTCCTTTGTCTACTTGTAAGACTTTCACTGAACAGATGTTAAGCTAAGAGAATTATCAACGCCACTTGGCCTAGATTAAAGCAATGTCACTTTTCACGAAAAAATAAATCCTTTGAAACTGTTGAAATATTTCCTCTGACCAAATTTTATTCCATTAGCCTACGTTTTCGCGGACAAAATTTTGTTGCAGTTAATGGACATTTACTCCGACAAACTTTCTATGCAATTAGTGTTCGTTCAGTGTGACCCAGTTTTACAACAATCAGTGTACGTAATTATATTTACAGTATTGTAAAACAAAACGCAAACATCCATCAACGTCGTAGTTTAAACATGTGAGTTTCGCAGTTGTAGAGGCAGTTCTGGATTCTGGGTTCCAAATACACGAGAGCATGGAAATTAGTTAACCATATGATGTTATATTTAGTATCCTGCTGGGGTTAGGTATATTTGCTCAGTCACGTGACCAGATCGTCTAGATCAGCAGGTTATGTCTATGTGCACGGCCTCATAAATACAGGTCTGGAAACTAGCCTATCAGCCAGCACTTTTGATTTGTCCCTTTTATGACTGACAGCGTAACTAGTATAGTGGTGTTGTTTATTAACAGTATAATATACAGGATGTTGCAAAATTGTACGCCAATATTGTAGAGGAACAATCCTCACATTTAGTGAATTACAAATATATTACTTGAACATACGAAATTCACAATTTCTGCACTACAGCACACAGTTCATGGTGTATAGTTCATAGCGTGCAGACTGGATCTTATTGCTGTATAATGCCATTTCAGCTATTGTTGGCAATTTCATACCAGACAAGTCATATCCAATTGGACGGTATGCAATTTTACGAAGTAGCATTCCGCAGTAACATTATCCAACCTAAATATTTTTTGGCTACAAGTATATTTTATTGCTGTATCTGTACATATATGACTTTTGTGTAGTCCACTGGTTAATTAAAACCGATCCCGGTGTAAGTCAGTTCATGCAAAAAGTTTTTGGAGGTACATTTGCATCCTTGGGCCATTTAGAGTAACTTATATTCTTCCTCGAATGAAAAAAATACGACGCCGACATGTAAAATAGAGGCACTCCAGTATGTTGTTCAGTATTAAATTAAAGACCAAATTTTCAGACTCGCCTAAAACTCCTGGCCTACTATGTCTGCGATAGGAAATATTTCTTGAAATTAATATTTTTTGTAGCCAAAATTATTGCTGTACCATATAAGACCATTTTAGTCCACACAAGTAAATATACTCGTTACTTGGGAATGTAGTTTATCACAGTGATTTACGTCTACATATCAAACTGTTTGCTTCTTCCACATATCCGATTGTTACGTCTACATATCATATTGTTACATATACATATAACATTGTTACATATACATATATTGTTACTTCTACATATCATATTGTTACTTCTGCAATCTGATTATTACATCTATATATTATATTGTTTCATCTACATATCACATTGTTACATTTACATATATTTTTACTTCTACATGTTATATTGTTACTTCTACGTATCAGCTTGTTACTTTTACATATATTGTTACTTCTACATGTTATATTGTTACTTCTACATGTTATATTGTTACTTATACGTGTTATATTGTTACTTCTACATATCAGATTGTTATTTCGACATATCAGATTTTTACTTCTACATATAAAATTATTACTTCTACAGATAATATTATTACTTCTACAAATAATACTGTTACTTCTGCATATCAAATTGTAACTTCTACATATCATATTGTTACACACACACACACACACACACACACACACACACACACACACACACACACACATATATATATATATATATATATATATATATATATATATATATGATATTGTTACTTCTACATATCATATTCTTACTTCTACATTTAATATTATTACTTATATAAATAATATTGTTACTTCTACAAATTATATTGTTACTTCTACAGATTGAATTGTTAATTCTGCAGATAAAATTGTAAATTCCACAGATCAGATTGTTAATTCTACAGATGATATTGTTGCTTTTACATATCATATTATTACGTCTACAGATAAGATTGTTAATTCTACATATCATATTGTTACTTCTACATATCAGATTGTTACTTCTACATATCATATTGTTTATTCTACATATTATATTGTTACTTCTACATATCAGATTGTTACGTCTACGTATCATATTGTTACTTCTACATATTGTATTATTATTTCTACAAATAATATTGTTGTTCCTACACATAGGATTGTTAATTCTACAGAACAGAATGCAAATTCTACATATCAGATTGATACTTCTACATATCAGATTGTTACATTTATATCAGATTGTTACTTCTACATATAATATTGTTACTTCTACAAATAATATTGCTACTTCTACAGATCTGATTGTTAATTGTACAGATTGTTAACACTACAGGTCAGGTTGTTAATTCTATAGATCATATTGATACTTCTATAGACCATATTGTTGCTTTTACATGTCATATTATTACTTCTACATATCATATTGTTACTTTTAAAGATCAGATTGCTAATTCTACAGTTCAGATTGTTAATTCTACAGCTGAGATTGTTAGTTATACAGATCATATTGTTACTTAGAAAGAATACGGGAGGAATAATCCCCAAAGAATACGAGGACGAAGAACTAAAACAGGAGGGAGAGGTAACTTTCCTCTGAATAGCTGACACAGTTTTCTAGCTGTCGCAGCAGGATCGCAAATTACAATGATCAGAATAGCTCGGCTCGCCCAGATCCCACATCGCTAGCGCAGTGTTGCGAAGTACCGTGGAAGGAGCGCGAGGAAAAAAAGCACCGGGCCCGAAAACGATTTCAAAACCTGATTATTATGTAAATTCGAGCGATAGCGGTCGAGCCTGCGGTTTTAATTCGCGCATGCACGGCTGCGGTCAAGGAAGGGCGTGCCCCTCTAGATAAGATGTAATGAAGCGGAACATTTCCTGCGGGGCAGTTCTGAAAGACTTCTTTCTCCGTCACACTCCGCGTTCGTTCTGGTACCTTCTGGCATGGCCGTCAACAACTGAGAGGAGGGGGAAGGCAAAGGAGGCAGATTTTAATATATATATATATATATATATATATATGTATATATATTTGTTCTAATGAGTAGAGATGGTGTAAAATCGCGAGAAGCTTTTATGCCAGCAAATTATCCAAATTAGTGTAGCGCCCTGCACCTTTTATTATTGGATGACGGTTATGTTGCATTGTTTAGTTGTTTACAGACAAATCACTTTATCATACATAAACCTCTGTATGAGAAGTTTTCGGATAGAAAAAATGTTTTGAAATAAAAACGCTAGTATTTTTTAAATTCTGTTATTATAGAGCTTTGCAATTATTACGATGACAATTATAACAAGAAGTTACCAACGTAACTGATAAGCCTACTTTCCTCAAAGTGGGTGCAAATTAACCCTGAAAGTTAAAATCGTTTAAGTAATCAAGGAACATTAAATTATAATATTGATTTAGACGTATGATATACGATATATGCTAATATGCTAAATGTAAGCCATCTTGCAAAAGTAAAATGCGAGTAGCCTAACCAGTTTAATAAATGGGGGAAAATTTTTTCTGAGATGTCTTTCTATCATAAAGATAAATAAAAATAACCGCAGTTTTCAAAATATTACAGATGGATGAACGAAACATACAAAAGTCAAGTCTATCCAGTATATGTGTACCAAGTTTAATGAAGTTCTGAAAAAATATGTCCTAAGATAGGTATTACCATGCTAAAAGTATAAAGATGGCCGTCATTTTGAAAAGATTAAGACAGGATGACCGAAATACACAACAGTCACGACATCTTTGTATGTTGTATATGTGTACCAAGTTTGGTGAAATTCTGAAAAATATTTCCTAAGAGTTGTCATACTATGCTAAAACATAAAATTGGCCGCCATTTCCAAAATATTAACACAGGATAGACAAAATTCACACTTTTAAGTCAGATTTGTTTATAGTGTAAGTGTACCAAGTCTGGCGAAATTAAGAAAAAAATTATTCGGAAGACATGTGATACTACACTAAAATATAATAAAAATGGCTGACATTTTGAAAATATGCATACAAGATTAATGAAATACACAAAAGTCAAGTCAACTTTGTATGTAGCACATGTGTACCAAGTCTAATGAAATTCTAAAGAATGGTCCCTTAGATATCTAACTTGATCAAAAATGTTAAAACGATCGCCATTTTGAAAATATGAACATGGCTTAAACGAAATATACAAAAGTCAAGTCAGATTACAAAGTAATATATGGGTACAAAGACTGGTTCAAAATTTTTAGGGGGACACACACACACACACACACACACACACAGACACACACACACAGACACACACACCATAACACACACACACACACACACACACACACGGAAAGGTGATTTCATAAGCCTACGTTTTTACTTAGGAAAATAGGCTTAAAATAAGAATTTTCAATTTTTGTTAAACTTCGGAGTTTTAAGCCCATATTTTTCTCAAATGCGTTTTCGATTTTTTGCCTGAAAATAAAGCATACTATAGGAAATTGACTATAAACTGATCACTGCATAAAGTTTTCTTTCAGCCGTTTTGTAGCCACCTTTACTATTTTTAATACGAAAACTTCCACGTAACTAAAAACCATTGTAAATGTTTCAACACTCTCAAAATTTCACGTATATTGGTTCAATAAGACCTATTTTTAATTAACTACGAGTTCTGCTGAGTGCTCAGTTTATAGTAGTCAACCTGTACTGACTAGTGTTGCATAAATAAACGTCTACTATTACATTTGTGTTTGTCAAAAAAACTGCAATCGAGTAGTACAGAGTTTATCCTCGACTGAGGATTTCAGTCATCTACTCAATATCTTGCCCTACCAAGGCCACTGAACGGATTGCGGAGCTTTGACTGTAACGTTTATTCTGAAACTACTCAACGTATGTGTGAGTGTTTTATGCTTAGGAATAGCGGTCAAGGAACGTTTCACGTGTGTGTACCCATTTCAGCTCCTGCATTTATTTGTGACGATTCTCATGCTGCCGATAATGGCGAAAGCTGTTCCTTGTTTTTTAAATATAATATTCTTGGCACATATTTATTTATTTAGGTATATGCGCGTGAAATACCCGTTATATATTTTAATACTAAGTCATAAAATTGTAAGGACGCTACTGCAAATTTTATAGAAGATAATCGTTGGCGAGAAGAATGCACGTCAGTTCAGTGACTTGCGCCTAGAGGCTAAGGGAAGGCATGAGCGCGTGCTGTATCATCCTTATTGCTTCCACACTTCTAAGTCTTGAACCTGCAAAATACATTCACCCAGGTGGCCAGCTTAAGCAAACGTGTGAGCTCAGACGAGAGTTATATACGGATTTACATGGCATATTATATGAAGTGGGTATTTGTCACCTTTCAAGATACGTTTCGGACAAACACTATTTTCTGCATTAAGAAGAGGAAAATTACAATGCAGTAATAAATCAGTGCACAAAAAAACTTATTGGTCACCACAAAACATTTTGTTATTATGATGGACCTTACTAATTTTTTTTTTTTGTGGTGACTACAGACTTTATTTGCTGCCCCCAATAAAGTTTTGCAGTGACTACAAAAAATATTTTAACAACTACAAAAATTTTTGACAAAACATATTGTGGCCACAACAAACTAGTTTTTTCTGTACGGAAAAAAATTATGAATTTGTGTTCTTAAGGATATTTTAGCATGTAAATACTGATTTGTTTATTGATTTTGGTGCAAATAATCAAAGCCTTATGTGCTCACCTGCAGCTCTGTTTTATGGCAAGTAATTGGGTAAATTTAACTCTCATCCTCTTCAGGTTCTACCCGTAAATCACAGACAAGACCACTTTATGAGAATGTGAGACTCAGGCACAGAGTATTTAGGAATACGAAGTGAAATAGTCGGTAGGACAGCGAGCAAAGTCACACACGCCAGGAACACGGGTTTTTGTGTTTTTCTTGAAGTCACTGTAGGCCAGGGGCGTAGCCAGGATTTTTGTTCGGGGGAGGGGGGAAGTTGGGTGATACCAACTTGAGAATTTTCACAACATAACAAAGGGACACCGATCAAACGTCATGATGCGGGGGTTCAGAGGGCCCTCCGCCGGAAAAATTTATGTTTCAATGGGCAAAGTTATGTCATCTAAGCGGTTTTTGTACCTAAACTGCGAATATAACACCGCTATTTTTTTTTATCTTCAAGCAGTTAATTATCTTTTGGGGGTATCTAACCCGATAGCCCACCCCCTTCCGAATACGCCCCTGCCGTAGGCGAATGCCAGGAAGATTATTTGATATAGACCAGTACTAGTACTACTGTTTTTTGACGAAAAAAAAAAATGATGCTCGTTCTCATTGCCCCTACATAAATTTGCGGGCCTGGGACCCAGAATCTGACGTGGGTCCCTTATTCTCGTAATGTTTTGGGACAAAAAAAACGGTCGCCGTCTTTTTTGTGACTGTTTACGTGGAATGAGCCAGTGCGAATGACCTATGGAGAATATTTTTACACTGAAAAAAGTTCTGCACACAATAACAACGCAATATATCGAAACTGCACTATAGTTTTGAAAAATGTTTACCTTCCCGTGAAAAAAAAGTTTGTTTATAAACGAGAGAAGAGATTTGATTATAACTTATTATCACAAAAATTAAAATTTAACTAAACGGCGGTAACAGTATTTAGAAAAACTAAATGGATATAACACTGTATTTTTAATCAATGTGATCAATGTATTTAACCTAAGTGTACATTATTTAGGATGATTTTGCAATTGTGAGAATTCTACCATAAAAATAAGTTAGATCCAGGCCTTTCAATTTTATTAACTTAAATTACTTTACATAGGTCTGGTGAAACCATATATTTTTTTTTCTGAAAAGACGAAATTCTGTAGGCTATAGCAATAAAAATTTGTTTTTGAAAAAATAGGAATGTAAATTTTTAATTTACGGAAATTAGAAGTAAAAGTTCTAAGCGACATATATTCTAAATGCCACGAAAACGTAAACACTCTAGAGAAAAATAAATAATATAAATTAAATAGTTTCGGTAACTTGAACTTCCTTTTAACGGCTGCGAGGAACCTGTGGGAAGGAAGAGGAGTGGGGGCTGCCAAACAGTTTCTCGAAATGTTAAATCCACTAATGAAATCGCTTGTGGTGAAGTTGAAGGGCTGAGAAGACCTGTAAAATTGTACTGTACGTATGGATAGCTTTAACACCGAAATACACACCTTCCGGTTTATTTTTTATGGTTGAAGCGGTCAAAACATCAGGAAAGTTGACATTTTTTCCGGTTCATTTTCTATATCTGAAATTTTCAGATAATATAATTACTCTATTCTACGTAGTCTTACATGTGTTACATTTTAAAGGAAAAAATTAAAGTAAATATATGTTCCGATCACTGTAAACCCATTGCCTAACAAGATCAAGTTAATGAAAAACTGTTAGTTCATCAAATGTTAATTTGGCGTTGAAATTTTTTATTTACAATAAAAATTGTTAAAGAAAAAATTAAATTATGATTATGTTCCCAGAGTCCGGATAACATTTTCTAAAAGCAGTAGGTATATGTCCTGTGTAGAATTTGAATCTGGAACCCCAGAATAGAAAACCTAACGTGCTATTCTGCCACTCGAGCTTATAACTTTCCATACGTGGGTAGCTACTTCATACTTTTGACATTGCATCTATAAAACATGCCGTGTATAGGGACATCAGATACCTTTATATCTTATATATATATATCTTGTGGAACCAGAGTCGAACACCAAGTTTATTGTATGTCCTTCAGCTAACTTAGATCTGATATTATTGTTGATGAATATTATCATACAGTCGTTGCGTTTACTGGTACTACCATTATCGCTTTAGCTGTTCTGTGATTCAAACGAAAAATAAACAAACTAAAAAATGCGTGTACCTGTAAACATTAAAATAATCCTAATTTGATCATAAAAAGTATTAGAAGCCGCCTTGCCGGCTTCGCCTGGAGAAATACTGAGTATTGAAAAATGAATTTATTACTAACATACTCGTGTGGCGGGGAAGGATTATGATACTAATATATAATTTCACACCTGTTGAATTTCTGTATATCAACTACACTACACCGCCAGATTGACGGTTGCTCATTTGAAAGCAGTGATGCATCATGAAAAATACGTGAATATGTATAATTACCGTCAGAAAAAAGTATTAGAACATCAGCAAAATCTGATAAAAAATTGATTTTGTGGATATTATTAGTCAAGCAAGATAAATATCAGATTAAGTACAGACAATATACAAACGTATGTACAGTGCTGTTCAGAATAAATGAGCGCACTCGCGGAGCCAAAAATATTTTAAAGTCCCGTTCGGCTATGTTCGGTGTGTACCGCAGACGCACTAAGTCACAGGCGCAATCACAGGTTGTGAATTGACGCGCGCGCTGCAGCTCGCAAAATATAAGTCCTTGGAAGAAAAAGTACACAACTAACAGAGTTGAAAATGGTGGCGTACAACTCATTTGTTGTATTTATTTTATAGTATTTGCAGAACTGCAGACATTTTGTGGAACACAATAAACGAAGATTATATACAGGACAGTGTATTCTAACACGCCGGGCATTAAATTTGCGAAATATTCCGTTCTTTATGTAAAGATACTTTTATTGTAACAGCTTCATCAACAGTGTTACCGAAAGGTAAAGTGAGTTATTCTTGGGTCCTGAGCACGTATCAAACTGTAATGAAATTGAGAGAAAAATAGTGGCACAACACTTGAACAATTTTAACTTTCAACATAATGACATATTATCTACAAGCATATTATGCATTTACATTCTATCATTTAGTATTTTTCTATTAAAATGTCTCGTCTTATACATTAGGAATTAAGATGCTATGTTTGAGAGTAGCATTAGTGAACAACCTCAAAAATAAAATCCTTGTCGAAATCATTATTGTCATCGTCGAAATATTCTTTGCTAGTTTCCGTACCTGCACATTTCCAGTCAAAATTGTGTCTCAAAATATACAATTTTGCGATCACAAAAAGTAAATATTTTTTATGTAATTATTTAGCGCCTTAGTTAATCACGTAAATGCTAGTTTTTTTTAGTAGATGCCAATCACAGTTAGTGTATAATAAACGATTAAAAGCATCCTTCTCTGACTTAATGTGCTGTAATATAAAAATACTACTCTTCTTTCTTTGTTAGGGCTGCAAAGTTTCAGTAAATTGCACATTTCAATGCACAGTGGTTGTGTGTTGTAAACTTCTTAAATCATTATCAAGTACTACGATTTGGAGCACCAATTTTTTAATTTGTCCTATTTCGCATAGATTATATATATTTTTTCTTTTGCTATTGATTCGGTGTTACGACAGAAGAAACAGAATATATAAATAACATTTGCAACTTATGCTGTCTATTATAGATTCATAACACTTCTAGTTTGTCCCAGTAAAATGTTTTAAGGCCTGTTTTTGGGCACATTAATTTTGCCCTACAAAATATAATTCCAATACTGTGGGTGATACGAAGTGTAGTAAACATATCGAAAATTAGTTAATATCACAATTCAGCAAACAATTTTGAATGTAGCCTATTTTCGCACACACATGCAGTGAAATAAAAGCGATGGAGAAATAAAATGATGAGATACCCGCTCAAAGTGTTATAGATAAACGACGTAAGGACACAAAACAGAATTAGCAGCTCGGGTTGACAAGCAATTGCGCATTTGAAATCCTTGTGAGTGTCGCGCCTATGACACCTATGTATTCATGCCTCGTAAAATGCAAGACAGCTCTGACCAGGCGGAGCTCTTAATAGAGAACTGCGAACGAATTCTGTTTGACGTTCGTATTTTGAAACATAATTTTAACGGACACGCTCCATTATGAAACTTAAATTGGCATTACCTCAACTGTAATCCCATCTGAACATAAATAGTACTATGCGAGATATTAATGTTTCAAGTTGGTCTGTTTCTTCAGTTATGATAATGTTTACGATCATACTAACCCTTAACTCACATACGTAGCAAAAAATATTTCTTTTAAGTATACAGATATTAGTTTAAACTCCGTCAGAATAGCAAATTGGATTTTCTTTGTTGAGTTTTGTATGTATGGACACTAGAATATGAATATAAATACGTTACGACGCATTTATATTTACATGTTCATGGTTTACAACATTCTATGTTATTATTGCATAGTGAAATACCTAATTCATTATTAATTGTTAAATTAAAATCTTAAGTCGATGGTTATAATAAGTGAATTCGAAACCAAAATGAAACAGTTATTCTTCCCAGCGCCAGTATAACGCTCATAACACTACCACTGTGACAATGCTTTGCCCAAGAAATAATGGAAAAGTTCTGATACTGCAAATAAAAGAGCGACTGTATTTCGCGAGCCCCAACTTCACCGTGATTGGAGACACGTGCGCTGCGTGTTTGCCTCGGTACTCAGGCGTTACCTTTGCTTAACAGCCGATCATACCCCAGTGGACTTTAACTTTTCCAGCCGCTCATTTATTCTGAACAGGACTGTACGTTACATATTTTTGCTGTAACATACTTGGTGTAACTGTCACTTAAAAATAGCAGTTTAACACAGCTCGTAACGAATTTTAACCTCTGTAAAAAAACATGAAAACTCAATACTAAGCACAACGATGAACTCACATCAGTTATTAGCCTCACAGACTCACACTAAACCAATAAGTCGTACGCCGAATATCTTAACTGTTTGAGTACAAGGAGGAGAAACAAGAATATTCAAGGTCGGGGAAGAGGAATGGTAAGAAGGGCGGGAGAAATGGGCAGGAGTTTATAATGTGGCAAGGGACACGTATTTCGCAGTTGCTTGACTTGCTACGCTCGCACGGGCGCATGTTCGTTACAATTGACGAAAAATTATCAGAGCCAGATCATGTTCCACGAAACTTTCATGAAATATTCAGTTACCTGGTCTACCTTCCTCCATCACCACACTAAAAGTTAAAACTTAACGTGATTTTTGAAAGAACTGTGCATTGGGAGTGCATGACTGGATTTAGTTTCTTGGACATACTCCATTGCGATATAGATGACTGTCAAAGAAAACTAAAGAGGAAAGAAAAACATAAATGAGTAGAGTTTGCTTTAGTCAACAGGATACATACACTACATTAAATTCCATAAATGAAATCGGGTCAAATATAACAAGGACAAACAGACAAGAAATAAAAAAAATCAAATCAAAAGACAACAAGGCAGACAACAACAGCTTCGAGGTCTGCTATGTCAAAAGGACAAAAAGATAAAATTTATGACTTACAAAATAAAAATATGACACAACAATGGGGCGAAACAAAAAAAGCAATAGTTACCAGACACGAACATACTGAAAGCTCATGTCGTGGCCATCAAGGTACACATGTTTTGCTGTTAAGCATTTGCCAATATCTATGTAACCATGAAATAAATAGTTCTCGAACTAAAATCCAATTACATTTTTGTATGTTTTTTGGCAATGAACGCATTCTCTAATTTTTGGCACCAAAACTAATTCTTTAGGTTTTTACAATTTTTAATGGTTTTCCGGGATAAATCACGGAAAATTAAGAAAAAGTTTAGCACGGATATTATTGATTTTTGAAAATGTTATTTTCAAAATTGTGTTCTTTAATTTTTATCCCCGCACTTTTAGTCGTACGACTAACCATTTTTTATTATTGAATTTGTTTGTATCATTTTCCTAGGACAAATTCCGTAAAAATGTTTAAAAATTTCAAATGGGATCTTGTAAACTGTGGTATGTTAATCTGCAAATTTTTTATCTAAAAAACCGTTAACTTATCTTTTTTTGACAACGTACTTTTTCATACAATTCCTGTTTGAGGAGACATCCTTAAATTCATCGAAAACTATTGATTTTCGAAACTATGTTCATGTAAACCTTTTGTCATGTTTTTTTTTTTTTTAAAGGAACACATTCCCAAAATATTTTATACCAATACAGATCTACCGTGAGTACCGTGTATATGTATAAATGTATGTTATGTATGCATGTATGTAAAGGTGATTCGGAATAAAGTGAGCACTCAAAAAGCCTTGATTAATTTCTGCCGAATGTAAACATAAATATTGCCACGTGCTTTTATTTACATAGGGTCGTGCAATGTTTACATCCACATTAAACCGATCCGATAAATGTTATCTACAATATTTACTCATTAAATGCACAAGGGGCTGATTATAAGTCCTGTCCATCGACTAATTTATATAACACCGCACTATTGTCGTTACGAATCTCGTAAATGCGGGCATCGTTTATTTGAATTTGTAACTCAAAACCGCCACTAAAAACACACAAGACACACGTAATTCAAGAAATCAAGTTCCGTTTACAGAATACCAATGGCTTCACATCATTTGGCAATGATATTTATAGTCATTTTCATTTCTTTTGAATAAGTATATACACACAACGGACAAACGCACGCAAATGATGCAACTTGGCGAAGCGGCCAAAAAACTGCGAAAACCTAACTCTGACGCCACTTGTCAGTGGAATTTTGAACTGTCTGAAGCGCGGAGCAAGCGGTAACGTGCAAGATGACCTGAGGCCGGCGACAGCGTCACATTCTTCTGGCGCCAATTAAGTTTAATTATACTGTAAGTAGAAATGCCAATAAGATCATAAATAAATATTTTGAAGTATATTAAATACAGAGAGGTCGATTTCATCTGATGTTCTTTCACTTATGTTGTATTCAAATAAGAAAATACACGGAACTACATGAGATGAATCGCAACCAACCATACAAGCAGTAAAGTAACTCTTGTTAATGGTGACTTATATGTAGTAACGGCTCGTGATTATTTTCAAAGGTTAAATCTTTAGTGCTCACTTTTATCCCGAATACACCTGTGTATGTGTGTGTGTTTAATTATTACTGCATCGTACTATGATCCGTATTAAAACAATCTCTATTTAACACTGAGGGCAATTAAATCTACTACCAACAGTTCGAAACGCCACTCTTTTGTGTTAAATTTGGTTACTTGTGTAAGTTAGAAGTTAGTAAGTATTTTTATAGGTTTCTTCACACACCTTATATGTAGATGTTGGTGACAGTCATATTGACGTCACGTATATAAGTCTCTTAAGGGAGTCACATATGATAGGCAATCATGACCTTTAACTTCTCTTCTCCCAGTCAGGGCTAGAGAGACCACTCCCGACTTCTCGTGTTAACATTCCATTACCAGATCTCGTTCTCCAGTTAATTGCACCAGTGCGATGCAAAAGAAGTAAAAGAAGTAAGGATGGATATCCAGGGTCGCAAATATACATCACATACGCATTGTGTTTCCAAAAGAAAGGATAAGCTTATATAGTAAGGCCTACATGTGACCTGGAGTCTCATTAAACTTATTAAAACGTTTTCAAAATGTTCAAAAAAATTTTTAAAAAATCATTTTATCCAACATTTCACAGTGTACCTCCATGTGTATGCTTATTTTGGAAATGGTGTGATTTCGTGTTTGGTTCTATGTAATTTCTCAGGGGCCTACCGTACACACAATTCAAACCAAATTTAAATCTCACTAGAGCAACTAATTTGCTACTAATTCATAAATGTTCGTACATCCTTGTTAGACCAGCATTTATAATGAAACACCATCTGAATACTTGAAACTTGTATTTAAGGAATTTATCAACCGATTCACACATACCGGCATGCAAGTCGTGCTAAGGAACTCTACGTAAAACTGTTACAATGCAGTTTATCACATACATTAAAAAATTGCTAACAGATAAATACTTTAAGGCAGTATTCCACATATACAAAGAGTTCCACGCATTTCTACAGAAATCAGTATACTGTGAAAGTACATACTAAAACAACATCAAAATCACGTTTTAAAAATATTTCGTCAAGCTTGTATTTCGGCAGTGATACTTGAAAATATTAGGAGCATGCGTTAAGGGCTTGTTCCCGAGTTTTATTCAGACTGGTGACAATAACTCAAATATTTTTAAACAAAAAGCAATGAAAAAATTTGAGTCACTGTGCAGTCACACGATGAACAATACTGTGGATGCGTTTTTTAAAATAATGTACCATTCGTCAGCAAAAAAAAAAAATTGCTTAATTTTTGCCTATTTTTACGACAAAAATAACCGGCATTTTGGGTGATGAAATCTAAAAAAACCGTTCAGTACATTTCTACAAAAAAATCAGCTACAAATTATAACACGTTTGTGTCAGAACTGTAGAGCGAAATTTTGATATGAGTATTTGGTAGCAATAAAAAAAATATTTTCGAAATCAATGCAAAACTCGGTAACAAGGCCTTAATAGTAAGTGACTATTCGCACCTGCTCTGATGTACAAGTAGTGCTGCGACACACCACCTGTTCTAACCTTAGCGTGCTATATCAAGCTCGTAATAAAAAAAATATTGGTTCGTAAATATTTTACATGAGTATTTCTTAGGTATTCCGCATAAACACTTTACATATTTATCTGTTACTATTTACATCTATACGCTTCTATTACATGTGTGTGTTTCAACATAAGTCTGTGATTATCCGATGGAATCTGCGAGTGTGAAGGTATGCACTGTATGTATTTTACGTGACGAATTCCATTTCTGCAGTTGGGCTAAGTAGTATGATTATGCCGATTCTGGCACAGGAGCCGGAGTGTGGCGCTCGCCCGAGTGTGGCGCCCCCCGCCATGTTGTGACGTCACGGCCCCCGACCGCCATGTTGGATGACCTTGACCTTTAACCTTGACCCTGACCTTGACCTTGAGTGTCAAATTACCAAAATTTCCCAAAATTTCAAAAATTTCAAAAAAATTTCAAAAATTCAAAATTTTCAAAAAAATTTCAAAAATTCCGAAAAAATTCCGTAAAAAAAATATTACCTCCATTTTGTTTCCGATCGCCATCTTGTTTCCGGCCGCCATCTTGGTGTTTCTTCCAAAAAAATTTCGATTTCGCATTCCATTATAACCCCGCACATATTTAATAAATATAATTTTTTATAAAAAACTTTTTAATAAAATTCTTTTTAGTAAAAACTTTTTTAATAAAAAAACTATTTAATAAAAACTTTTTATATAAAATTATTTAATTAAATCAACTACCGGCACGTCTTACCCGGACGAGCTCCATCGACACACTGACGCCCCCCACCACTTTTTACTTGTATATATTAACTTATCCCCCCTCCCCTCCT
>PNEQ01082299.1:0-10586 GCA_003012365.1 Medauroidea extradentata | reverse complement strand
GAATCCATGCCACGCAATTCTGCAGTTGTATTAACAGATAGGAGAGCCCAAACACCATACTATATGGCAGTTGATATAGTGTTCATGTATGTTTTTTGTACTGTCCCACAGTGCTAGATTCCTTAGGTCTATCTGACAGCAAATCTCGTAATGAAAATGAAACATGTTTTCAGATACCACGTGTGATCTTACAATTATATACTTAATAAACTTTGACCAATGCACAAATTGTTTTATCCTAGTGACGGGTAAGATGTTCCGAGTACATTTTCGTGTGAATGTTGGCCTATTTTTAACCCTGACGAAAAAGAAAGTGTGTTATTTATAATATTGATGGCTAAGTCTGTCTGTGGCTTCTTAGATCCCAAATAGATGGACCAATTTAATATTTTTATGTCTTAGCTCTTTGTAATGAAAATATGTCCAGCTATTCAAACGTTAGGACAGGATACTCGAGGTAGGGCAACACAGATAAACAGATCCTGAAGGATGTCATGAAATGAGTACCTACGATGGAGAAACGACATAATGTGGAGAATTGTGTGTATGGGAGTCCCGTGAGAAACCCCGCTGCCTAGCGTCAGAGTCCGCCACGTTTCCTGTACACGGAAATTCGGAGTTTGACCTCGCCGGGAATCGGACCAGAGTCGGCTTGGTTGGAGGCTTCGTTTAACTACCTTCCAATTTTTTTTTTCCACAGACGTCCCAGGGTAAAGCATCGCACAGCTCGAAGCGGATGAACAGGTGGGATGAAGACGGACGTCGGTGTTGTTGTTAACTGGCGCGTGGAGAGAGAGAGAGCTCTTCGCACGACGCCTACGAGAGTGATCTTTACACGTGCCGGTAGGTCAGAGGTCAGGTGTGCCTCAGCCGGGAGGAACATTCGTAGATAAGACTACAGTGTAAGGAGGCAGTTCACCAAAATGTCTAGTAATTTTAGTAATTATTATATTTGTACCAGACTGGGTTTGTTTTGTAGACATACGTTGTGACAACTTTTTTAACTGTGATAAGAAATGTTTTAACTTTTATAGATATGTACGATGTTATTTCGAAGTTCAAACTTGCATACTGAAATAATTCGCACTAAATAACATTGTTGTAGGCAAACAGGTCTCCCATATAAAATGAAAAATTAAAATATTTTTGTATTTAAAAAAAAATTTTAATTTCTCCCGTCCTAAAAATTAAATATTTTTTGTTCTTACGTAGGATACCAAAAGGTCAATGTTTAATTCGCAGTAGACGCTGAATTCGGTTGTTCATCAATACAACCTTCATGGTGTTTGTATTGGCAATTTGTGTGTTTATATATATATATGTTTATAAAAATTTCTGCTATTGAATAATAAACATTTAAGTATGGAAATTTTTCTTCATCTAAAAAAATTTCGATTAGTATATGAATTTTTTTTCCGTTTTTGAAAGGGTGATAATCTGATAATATATTATTTGGTTACGTCTTATTTAACATAACGAAATGAAGACTTGCTCCTTCTATCACATTTGCTTATGGAAATACGCTGATAATTTCTAAGGTGCTTCTAACATACAGCCAGTAACGTGACACTTACTGTGGTTTCCACAAACGTAATGTCCATCAAACATAAAAATTTTTCTATGAAGTAGAAAGAAAATGTCGTATTTACATCACACTTGGAGTAGGACTATGTACACTAACCTACGTTTAAGAAAATTGCAGTGTACTAAAAAAAGTGTCACGTTTTATTAAACCTAGCTACCAGTATGTAAAACCTGTGGCAGTGGAAACAAAACACTTATTTGTAATGGCAGTTCGATCTTATGATAAGTCAAAGACCAGAGGTCACATATGTCAGTTGGCCGCCCATATGAACGCAGACGTTCCGTAATCAATCCGTTGTTATTTCTCTGTGTGGGATCGTGTGTGGGATATATATACATAAACACTCCCCTTAAATTATGCCAATAATTGCAACCACTGTTTTTATCATCAAGAAATGTTTCGAGTATAATATGACACAGTAACTTAATACAATTATTTACGTTTGAATTTCAGTAAAAGTAATTTTTGTACGCCAGAATTACCTCTGGAATATTTTAAAGCCATGAATTTGCAGTACTGCACAAGAAAAAGTAATACAATTTAGAAAAATCCCAGGTTTATTATTAAAATAAAACCGTTGAAGCGATCACCGCCACTTTTAAAAGGCTGTGGTTTCTTACTTCACCCGGTAAAATTTTACAGCTTGCCAAGCTTTAGACGACCGGACAGATACTAACATTGGAAGCTCCTGATTGGCTGAAGGTCTTGTGATTGACGGTTGTAATTCCAGCCTATAAGTGTTCTAATTTTTAGTCATGGAAAATTGCTCCGAAGTTACAATAAAATAGTCTTGCCAAAATAGTTCTTGGTTAAAATAGGACAGTGTCAATTTATTTGAAAAAATCATATATTTTACATACGACTTCTGAGTTAAGATAAGGTTAGTTTTATTACAGGTAGGAAAAATCAATGTTAAAAGTTTGGTACAGGGAAAATTTCTGCCGCTTGAGTGCTGGTGTCGGTAAGACGGGTAAACTGAATGATCACAGAGCTTTCGTGGATTTTAAATTAGATGATGTTGATAATTTGAAAGCAAAACTTGGTTTATATTTCACTTTAAAATAAAATAAAATAACATATCTCTTTGTAAGCCAATTTAATTTCATTGCGTTCTCGTATCTTATTAGACACCATTAGTGATAGTAGAGTAACTAGCAGCAGAATATTTCCCTGTGCCAAGCTCTCCCATAAGAGATCACATTTTCTTTCTAGCCTGTAGTAGAATTAACCTTAGTTGAACAATAGCTAAAGCCCTTGCCTTTTAAATTTACTGATTCCGGCAGAAAAAGCGTCCGGGACGCACGAGAAAATTTACGGCGACTCGGGTCCTCGAGTTATATTTGTCACCCGATGCATGCCGGGAAGGAAAAAAAATAGCCGGCAAACGCAGCGGTGCATTCTCCTAATGAAGACGACTGCTGCCTTAATACCCTGGTAGCAACGTGGCAATAACAGTGAATTACGACTGGGGAAGATATACACAACAGTTGTTCACGGGCGCTGGCGGTGTTGTTTTGCGAGGCAGTGTCTGCGAGGAGGGACAAAAAATATCTCAGAGGTGGAGTTACTAGACGTCCCGCAAAAGGAGGGCATGTAATCGTTTATTTATTTTTTATTTTTACCTGGCAGGATTCTTTGTAACGATCGAATACATCCGGATTTTCAACACAAAGGGGAATTTCGCAAAAAAAATTAAGATACCACTTTACACCTGATGTATAAATACTTAGTTTTAAAGACGTAATATTTGTTTTAAAGTATATATCAAAAATGTTTGTTTGAAGAACCAATTTATTGTACGTGTTTTTTAACATGTTTGCACTAAATTTGTTTTATGCGTTAAGAGGGCGTGGTAGATAAATAAGCGCGTAATACTTCAACTGAGATCTACACTTTTTGAAAGGCAATATAGAAAAACTGAAAAACAGCAATCCTTGATAATTATATTTGCCAACTTTATGAGAAGACATTTACCCAGATTGATAACCGCAATCTCTTGCGCAGCAATTAAATGTACGAGGGGATTATTCTCCGGATATGCGCTACTCGAGAAATTATTTTGCTCAGAAAATTGGCAAAAACTATTATCAAGAATCGCTGTTTCCTATTTTATTTTTGTGAATTGGCTTCGAGAAACCTACTGTTCTGAACTAATGGTTTTAGCGCTGAATTATACACCAATCATTCTTAAATGAAATTTGTAAACAGTAATTGAAAAAAATGGATTCTAATTTTTTATATCACTGTTTACAATCTACATATACCAAGTAATGCAAATTTAGGGCAGAAATATTAAACAACATATACATTAAATTAGTTTGAAAAAATTGTACCAATTTAATATACGATAGAATGTAATAAGACTCCGCAATATTTGATTTTTCATATTTAGCTTTATAAAATTCTGAGAAGAAAAATATGAAATTTTATATCAAAGTGCAAATTCTATTTACCTTGCGCTATATCACCAGCATGGCAGTTTATCTTTTAACGCTTATTTTAGTCGCAGTCAGTCCAGCAAATAAAGAACATAAAAAAATGTCTGGACTGACAGCGATCTAAAAACACGTTGAAATTTAAACTGCGGTGCTTGTACTGTAGCGAAAGGTAAACAGAATCCACGACACAATAGCAAATTTCACATTTTTCTTCTCAGAATTTTGAAACAGAGAAAAATAAAATAATTCAATAATGCGACTGAAGGCGAGCCTAAGAGTTAGTTGGACGTAGTGCATGATCTGTGCTGCACCGTGGTACGAAAAGTGATTTTTCATGTATAACTATTAAACGTTTTCCCAATGCGTTTGTCCACGGAAAGAAGACTATGTCTCTATCGTTTTATAAAATACCGCCGGCTAATTAAGGACATTACTGACAGCTCCTAAAAAGTGGTAAAAATGCATTTTTGACATTCCTGTAGCTGGAAAAATAGCAGTAGTAATAGTAAAACATGATAGACACCTGCCCAGGACTTTTAACACGTACATTCCGCACATAAAATAATAGTGTACCGCTCAAAGTCCCGATAAAAACACTTTGTACGAGAAACTGTACAGTAGTTTAGTCCTCGCCGCTTAGAGGCGAAGCGGTGTTTAACCCAAGAATGGGAGTCGACTTACCGCCTTCCCCGTTTCCCTGCCTCAAACGAGAAAAAATAGCTAAGTGACAAACGACTCTTAATTCTCATATTTTATATTAACTGATATTAAAAATTATATTGTATATAGATTATGGAAATTTTTTAAGGTAGCTCGCGTGGAATTCTCTCCGAATCATTATGCAGTACAGAATAACGCTGAAACCTAGTTACGCATTGAACTAACCTAACGTATTGTCTTCCAGAGTAGTTAATTCACGAGAGAAATTTTCGTTCATTTCAGTTAAATTGCTTTTTTTAAGAATCGAATGTCATATATTTAAGCCTCACACGAAAAAAAAAAGTTTTGTGGCAGTTACAAAATATGTTGTTAGTACTGATCCTGCCAAATATACGTTGTGCTCTTCACAAAATACGTTTTGCTGTCACCATTGAAAATATTGAAGTCACCAAAATACTATTTCGGGTCGAATGTAAAATAATTTAGCCGACAACAATTACTATAAAATTTTTCTTTACGTGCATGGCAATCCGGCTCAGAGGGAAGATGTACACTTGCTGCGTTCGAACCTTGGACATAGGCCCTTCTTCCACAGCGGTTCCCCCTCTCCAGTTTTATTAATGGCCGGGGAAGGGGTCGAGCTGCGGCGGGTTTCGGAAAAGAGGGTCGTGGTGGGGTTAGGAGGGGGGCTGGTTGGTTGATGGATATCCCTGAGCAAATAGAAACATTCCGCAGCCCACAGCCGCGTCAGGGAAGGTAGGGTGAGGAAGGGAGGGGGAGGGAGAGAAAAACTACGAGCGTGGCTGCGACTCTAGACCAGCAGCGCGTGTGCAAATAAAACGAGTTCCCACGTACGCACCAGAGCTCGTATATAAGGGAACCAAAAGAAACAAAGGTGGGCAAATCTCGTGGCCCAGAAACACCCCCGTAACTAACAAACTCTAAAGCGCCCACAAATAAACCAACACAACACGAAGTCTTATTTTTCCTTTTAAGTGTCCTGCCTACATGCAGGGTTAGAACATATTTCAGAGAACATATTTAAGATACTTTCAAAACACCATGGCCATTAAGAATACTATATCCGAGCCAGTCAAAATATTTCATGATTGCTATACTATAATAGATAATGGACGACTTGAGGTACACGCTCTCTGACGTCACATCGCATCGGGTAAACTGTGGGAAACAAAGCTTGTTTACTAACATCCTGACTCGTCAGTTGGTGACGGCAGAAACCAAACATTTTTGCACTCAAAGATTTGCACGCAAGGGTATAAAATATTAGTTTCAATGTCATGGTTAAGATGGCAAATGCAAAATATCAATGTTTACCTGAAAATGCGGCAAATTCCAAACAAATAATCAATAAATAAAGGTTATGTTCGTTTGCGGTATCCATGGAGGTTTGAATTGTATCCCACACCAGACTGCAGCTCCGCCTCTTATCAAGTCGTCCATTGATGCGTGAATAGCTCACCTAAGACACAAACAATTTTAAATGTACTGTTGTTGATTTTAACTTACTGTTGTATGCGAATTTTCTTAACGACAGCTACTCTCTGCAGTCTTTAATATTATCAGTTCCGTTTGCCTCAATTTTATTTAAATCATACACGTACTTACACAGGTGT
The DNA here is from genome assembly GCA_003012365.1 of Medauroidea extradentata. Lineage (NCBI taxonomy): Eukaryota > Metazoa > Arthropoda > Insecta > Phasmatodea > Phasmatidae > Medauroidea > Medauroidea extradentata. The sequence goes on along the minus strand of PNEQ01082299.1, from coordinate 4,269 downwards.
TAAACATCCGCAATCACAAATTTTAGGACAACTGAACAGGGTTATTAATCTGTATGGAGACTAGGAGAAATTATTTTATTTTTTATACTATATTAACAAATTTTATTGAAATACTTACTTCCTGCCTTTTAGTTTTCTGCGTGAAATTTTACAAACGATTAAAAAAAGCTCATTTTGTACTGAACAAATTAACGACAGACAAGAAAGAGAGTTCATATTGCATTGCCATCCAGTTCTGAGCTATGCTTAAATTTTGAAGTCTCTACTAGCTCAATGGGAAGTTGATTTGATTTCTCGTGGAATAGGTGCTGAAAAGTGCTTAGTATCTCTGTGCTAATAGAAATGGGGTGGGAACGCCGTGGAAACTGCGAGTAGGCCAACCCGCCGACCGAGAACGAGTTGCGGGTCTACGGACTTTCCAGGCGCAAACGCCAAGAGGTGAAACTACCAGAAAAAAAAATCGATACACTATTTTGTACTGTTTCCGGTACTGGCTTCGCGTCTCCCTCCCGTCAAGAAATATGAAAACCTGTTATTTATTGTTTGAACTTTGGGTGGGTGATTCGAGATGGGTATTTTCTTGTTTGCGAACCCGATATGACTGTTGTTTGCGTTAATTAATTTTTTTAACTTAAAAGAGAGCATATATCAAAAATACGTTCGGCAGTTTTGTTTAAAATGGTTCTTGCTGTGATAGCTAATTTTTTAAAAGCAAGAAATTATACGGTTTCGTCTAAAAAGTCAATTAACCAATATTTCGTTAATTACACAATTAGCTAAAAATTGCCTTGAAAAAATCACCCTACATGGAGAAGATTATTTTGAACAAAACTGCCTGACAGATTTTTGTATCTGCTCTTATTTTGATGTAAAAAAATTAATATCGTTAATTAAAAGTAGAAAATAGAGTACATGGTCTTAAGATAAGTACTTATGGTAGTCTAATTTTTCCGGGTGTTTATATTGACAAAAACTACTGTTTCAATGACCAAATGGGTTAAGATAGGTTAAAATACTCAGTAATCTAAATATATAAACTATTGAATATGATAACAATGTTCTAAATAATTTTCTTAATTAAATCTGTTCTTGTGATTGAGTACCGTGTTAAATTTTGCAGATGGTTCCAAATTGTCTTCTTACAGAGATGGTAAGTTTATTTCAGACATTTTATGTCACCACGTTATGTTTATTTCAGGCGTGTTTAATTTTGTTTGTGCGAAATATTTATTTGAAATTTATAGGTGCCATGTTGCCTCTATGCTAAGATATTAAGAATTTTCAGTTTTCTACTTTCTTGATGGATCATAAACTGAGGTAACATTAAGTAAATACCTCGCTAGGATTTCAGAAAAATAATTATTATTATAGCACCGTTGTTACCAACGGTCCACGTCACCTAATTATGTTATACTAAATTTGAGTGGCCTCGCTACAATAAAAAAACATATTGTACTTTTTAAAAGGCATATGTTGTACGAGTTATGAGTATAATTTAGAATTTAGTTGTCATATTTATTTTAATGACATATAATTGGTATATTTATTTGCGCTTTCATTCGAGTTTCTGCACATTAAATGCATTTTATTGTTTGTAATTGTATGAGGAAAGGTGAGCATTTTTCAAAAAGTCAGACCTTGTGATCTGTACCCAAAAATACACGTAGCAAAATAAAGATATTTATTGAAATTTCTTTCTTTGACGTCACCTTTCTAATATTCTATGTGAATGCTATGGATTTTCCAATTTACCACCACAAGCTGCCCACTGGGCTCATTTTTACAATATATATATATATATATATATATATATATATATATATATATATATATATATATATATAGAGAGAGAGAGAGAGAGAGAGAGAGAGAGTAAAATGCCAAAAGAGTAGGTGTCGTCTTCTGTCTTTCTACGAATGCATTGTATAATTTGCTGATCATACAATTTCCCATATATTATTCCATTTCGTTACATAAATCATAAAATTTATAGTTAATAACTGATTGCAGGAAACATATCCCACCTACTTACTCAAATATACAATTATCCAAACAGAAAAATTGGTATAATATTTTTGTTCCAGGTATAAAGTTAAGGGACTCATAGATAGTTTCTGCTGATGAAGACAATTGTTTCGTAGTACAGTATGCCACAAGTCGCACCAAAGTGCAGATTTCGTTAGCTTCCTTAATACATAACATATTTTAAAAATAACGTTATTTTTAGCTGTGATTATAAACCTAGGAAAAAAAACATTTCTTTCTAAATTTTTAAAACTGATACTTTCATCGACCAACACACAATCAAGAAGAAACATAAACAATTGTTTAACTTAACGTACATTTACAGTAGACTACAATTTTACTGAAAAATTTCAACATTTTCTGATAGAATTTTATTGTAGGTCACACCATGTTCTATTTGTTAATGAAAAACTTGATTATAAAGATATTTTCTCAGTTAAAAATTTAAAGCGTTCAGTATACGCGATTGTTAAAAAAATAGCTTCAAACAGATAAAAGTTTACAATGTGTCCTACATTCTGTAACAAGAACTAATTAACGCGTCTTAAACTAAATAAATGTTCTAATAGGATGTTTCCACTCGTTATTTCTAACAAAGTAACCGAAACATGTCTTAATCAGAAAATAATGTCTCTTTTCGGTAACTTCGAAATATCTGGCAGCTGTTACATGTACATGTCAGTTCCTGAATTATGTTGCCTTTAATCAGTTACTAATTATTAATTTAATGATTTATGTAATGAAATGGATTGATACATGAGAAATCGTATGACCAGCAAATTTTACAATGTATTCGTAGGAATATGGAAGACGACACCTATTTTTAACGATAAGTTCCATATACTAGTGAGTGATTTTCAAATAATTGAGCCAACATACTCTTTAAGGACTTTATTACATTATCGTTTTACTTATTACGGCTTTAATATTGAAGAAAATTTATACTGATTGACCCCGTTGAATCCGGTAAATTGTTTGTCAGAAAGGCAAAAGGAAAATGCTGTTGGACGCGTACGATGTTGAAGTGTAATAAACGAATCAATATTATTACGAAGATAAACCAGTGTCGTAAAAATATATTACCGTAGACAGCTGCAGTGTTATATTCGGAAGGGTACGTGAAAATCTAAGCTATAACTGCACTTGTTAAAAACTGGGCAGCGCGCGTTGGGCTAGCAACCCACTTGAATAAATGCTGCAGTTGTGCTTGAAAGTAAATAGATTTGGGAACTGGCTTCTGGAAGAATTTAAGATAAGAAAAGTGCAGTTAGCTCTGCAGACCGTCATGAAAGGAAAGTATATCCTCTGAGAAGTATTTGCATACAAAAAGTTTGATAGTGACTTAAAGACTATTTGGCTCCAGTCGCGGTGACCCACTAGGGCAGGAACAAGCTTCAAGTATACAATGAAAATAAATCGGAGCAGCTCTAGAATGACGGGAAACACAAGTTTTCCAAGGATAAATCCGAGTCTAATATACACAGTGAGAGTGAATGTGAAGAACATAGAACTAGCAGAAAAGTACCACCAATAAAGCTACTGAAACTCAATTCCCAAATTCCAGACACAGCTTATCTGGACCAGTTGTAATAAAGAATCTCTATTCACTTTTACCAAAAAGTGTACGAAGTTATGGCACACAACGCCTGTAGAAAAATTATTTTCTACAAGCATGTAAACAGAGCAATTTTTTTTTCAAACGTAGTACACTGCAACTTTGAAGACAGTGAGTGACATAAAAATAGTTTCCCTGAAATAAGTGTTTAGTTTTTTGTGTAATAAAACAGATCCAAAGAAATTTTTATAGAATTCAAACATTTGGTTTCAAGAAATCATTGAATCTCAATTCGCCAGCCCTCACCGTTTTTTGCATAGTGATATTACGCTAATATCTTTAAAAATTTCAGTTATCAGGTAAACCCTAACTTGAAGATATCAGGGGTTATTTGTTTAGAATACGAAGTTCACGATTAACTAGATAACTTTGTTTTAATCGTATACTGTCACGAAGCGTTTTTTTTGTTTTGTCCTTTTTGTTTTCATTTCTTTTTTTGTTAGGATCCGTGTGTTAACTTTAGCTTTTTTTCTTAAGTAATAGGGACTTTGAGGGCTGTTGATAACTTGAAGGAGTGTAGTAAATGATCCGAGCATCTAAATTTAGATATGGCTCAGTGCCGCGCAGTATTTTTTTCGTTCCCGTCACGTTAGTTTCCAGCGAAGGCGGGCTAGCAAACATGTGTTCGC
>PNEQ01082298.1:0-17678 GCA_003012365.1 Medauroidea extradentata | reverse complement strand
AATAAATATTTCATCATGTTTTGGATGTGCTTGTAGTCACGTCGGCCGCCCTCGAAGGGTTAAGACGCAGTTGGGACAGGTATCTATGACGTAGTTTAGGCGGATTTCCCACTATGAGCCACCCGGGCTTTGAGTCATCGGCCAGCCCTCAAGGTGTTACGAAACAGCCGCCGACCACTGGCCTCCAGGAACATGGCACACAACAATAGATTTGCACACAAAGGTAAAAAATATTAGTTTCAATTTCGTGGTTAAGATACGTAAATACATAAGAATAGTGTTTACCTGAAAAAAACAGCAAATTCCAAACAAATAATCAATTTTCTTGACGTACATCTCATCCGGTACATGTGAAGCTAAACAGCTAAATGAAGGTTATGTTCGGCTGCCATGGAGATAGGAACTGTATCCCACACCTGACTGAAGCTCCGCCTCTTTTTAAGTCGTCCATTAGAATAACGTTCCTGCAACACAACATGTCTATGGTTTGCCGATAGATTCCCAAGAACCGTGAGAGTTAAAATATCCAATCACTGACCACCAAGCAGACCTGCAGATGAGTACGTGAGGCACCGAAACAGAGTGAGCCAAAATTCTTTTGGCAAAAAACAGGGGTCCCTATTTATTACTGAGAACTAGTTTCTCGCTGAGGCCGGTACCTGCTCCTACCAGTCAAATAGTTCCACATGCAACTGAAAGTTCTGTATGGTCATCGCTAATTTTTGCTTGCCCTAGAATACTTCACGCTTCGTCAACGTTCACCATGCGCTGCAAAGTAATCGCACCTTCATGTAGAACAATATGTACAATGGAAACTTGAAAAGTGTTTTGACAGCAAAAGCATCAACAAGAGTTCGTACTGACGGAGCGCTGGAAAGTTCTATTATTCGGAAGAACTACGTGCTGTACATGAGTAATTCTGTGAGAAAATATTAAATGGACCTTGTCTGATTTTAGTTACGGCAGTCTAAAATACGGTGGTAAAAGGGACGACTTTTAACTGTAGAATGCAGGACAAGAAGAAAAGAGAACGCTTATTTATAACTGCTCTACTGTTGTTCTTTCAGTCAATTATTAACGCAATTACCTCTAACGTTTTTTAATACCGCGACTTTGACTTACAGATGAATAGATACTTGCTAAAACTGAAAACCCTTAAAACTATAAATACGTAGCTTTAAAAAATCTGAAAATATTTGGTAAGAGTTTTCAGAGACCTATTAGTGAAAATATACAGACCTATTAGTGAAAATATACATAACAGTATTAGAAGGGAAACCGGCACAGTTAAAAAGCGAAACGACGTGTAACATAATTTTTTTAGTAATATGCACTGTTCTGTTTTAACATTAAAGGACTAATTTTTTAAATTTATTTGTAAGTGTAATGATTTTACTAAAATTTGAATATACTACTTTTTAACCACTTAAAAGAGCTGCTTGCGTACTTCAGTCCTGAAAACATTAACCAAATATAGTAACTATCACATTTTTCAGCGGAACAAAAACATTTATAATTAATTTTACTGTATACAGAGATTTTCGAGTTCTTCATCATTCGAACTTGGTATAAAATTAATAAAAATATCATTTTGAATGAACACACTTCTCCATTGGTTACAAATGCCACCATGACGTTTTGCAGGTCTTATGCTGAGAATTGTGGCGCGGTGGTAAAACACTTGATGTGCTTTCGCGTGGACACGAATCCAATTCCTGATCCGATGATTCTGGTTTCTCTTTACTGATGGGATGGTTTTTCATTACAAGTGCTTGGCCAATAATTTTTTTGGTTAAATGTAGCAATCACTGGTACTGTCTCTGCATATCGGTTAGCCGGAGTTAGTAGGGCACGGTACATTATTCTGCGCTAGAATGAACAGTTTGAAATTGAAGGTTTATCGAAGTAAACTTGCAAAATCAAGAAACAACAATCCTACACAATAACTTTTTCCAACTTTCTCAGCTCAACTTCTGAAGAACATTTTCTGACACCGAAATATAGTATACGTTTACTTGCGCTGCAAGAGATTACGCTTAAGAAATGCATCGCTCTGGGTAAATGTTTGTTTACTGTTTAGGTTGGCAAATATAATTATCTAGGATCGTTGTTTCGTAGTTTTTCCATATTGAAGTCAAATGACGTAGGTTTTCAATTGGTGTTTTTTTTTTTTTTTTTGCGCTTAGTTAGCTAACTCACACTCTTAAACCCTTATAGTTTTACCGACCTCAGGTACATACGTATCTACGTAGTTTTCTGAACTTCTTCAACCTTCCATTTAGTATTTGACAGCCGAATTATAGTTTATTTTTAATTTCCCACTACCAGTGACAAAATGCCATAGTTAATTCATAATAGTTACGAACATTGTATGTCGTACAATAGAGTGTACTTGCTTTTAAGTATGGGTTTACTTAACTGAAAAATTTCATTTTTTGAGTTGTTTTTCTTTCGTAATGGCTACGTTATGAGAAGCCAATTGTATTTCGTGAGAAATACGTTTACTATAAATATTGAAGAAGTACAGAGACTAAAAAGAGAAATGTCTAAAGGTACTCTATAGCAGCACGAGATATTCCTCTTCTGCGCGACACTGTTTTACCTACCTCCGCTGCAGTCATTAAATTTGAACGACTTTTTAAAAAGTTTCCTTCTCCGCGCGACACGTCTTTCCTGGTGTTTCCCCGGAAAAAAATCGGACGCGTCCTTTTGTGAAAAAACTTCCCTCCTTTCCGTAGGCTGTGCCTCTCTGCACTTCACTCCATAATTCACGTGGCGCCTCTGACAGAGTAGTCATGCATGCGTTATCAGCCGTCCGCCCACGGTTCTCTGGTAGTGTTGGGGGGAGGGGGAATGCTGTATGACCCAAATCTGTTTTAATCGTCACGGAAAGTGTGCAAGGGGGTGTTGAGGGGGTGGGGTTAAGGGCACCGTGCGTCCGCAGGGACGTCATGTTATATGTATACCCGCCCCACACTTCCAGAGTTCCACCCACCCTGGCTTCCAAACTATGGTGAGGGGGCGGGTGTGAAACACCCGTGCAAGTGGCCCTCGGGTTTTATTCACCCTACCCCACCCACAACCCCCCTACCACAACCCTCTGCTGTAAACAAAGCCCTTAACAGGGGCAGTTGTAACTGGCGTGCGGGCCGACGCCCCGCGGCACACATGCGCGGACCTCCCAACCCTTCAAGCCAACACAACACAACCACCCTCGCAACACAGAGGAACTTTGATAGCGGGGTGTGGGAGGTCATGTCCTTTGCAACCCTTTCTCTAGTTTTCACCTGTCGTCGACGCTACGGATCTTGAGTGGAGAAGGGGGGGGGGGAACTCTCTACATCAGGCTGAGAGGTTGTAGGTGTTTGTCATATCTCCAACACGAATGTTAGGATCACAGAAAAGAAGTATTGATCCTCAGAAGTTATGTTAGCTTTGTTGGGATATATGGTATATGCATGTTACACTCGTACACGCACACATGCATATGTAACTGGTTTACACACATATATATTGAACCATATGTACCAGTTTACCTATATCGTAAACCGGTATTGACTTCACACCTGAGGTGTAAACGTGTAAAATTTTCACCACTAAAGATTTTGGTCGTTAGCAATTTAAAAAAAATAAAGCAAATTTTGTGCAGTGCTGTTTAGTAATAATTCCATAAAGTTGATACGTTATAAGATTAACTTTGGTGATAAATGAATAAAATTATAATGTGTAAGAAAAGGTAACTACGACTTAACAGCAACTTACATGCATCGAGCAACGATAAATGTTGACGTTTTACTTCCGTTCCAAATGAAGGTCTACCTATGTACATTATTTGTGGCTGCACTTACATGAGACGAATAAATTTGCGCACTATAAATTTCGCCGAGTGATATAAAAATATAATTTTTTTTTTGTTTTTGTAGCAAACAAGTTATGGATGCATCGATTTTGCATATATGAGTTAAAATTACACAGTCATAAGATGCTAGGAGCTATTTGAATAAATACACGAATATTTCTTTAGATCGAGTAAACTATTGCATTATTTATAAACTGCAGAAAATATGAACATCTTCGCATACTATTTATTCGTAGCTGAGACAAAATTTGTGTTACTGTCAACATACACACAATACATTAAATTTATACCCCTTGATAATGTCTTCGTAAATTTATTTACGTAATTTATCTGTACGTTATAACGTGGTAAAGTACTGACATAGCACATAATTGTACAAACAATGATATTATCAAACACGATTCATATTAAAAGTAGAGTAATTTTGTACGCGTTAAATATTACAGGTTGTAGGAATCTTACCAGAAATGTTTAGGGAGGTTGATTCTTGTAAAATACAGTGAGAATTATTTAATTGAAACTATGCCCATATCAGCTCGTAAGTTATTTAAACCGTCCGTCTACATAAAAAAAATATGAGTGATCATCATCTAATGACCTTCTACATTTTCACCGTCAAGTAATTTGGTTAACTATATGGTCACCGTATCCAGTAGGCCTACTTCCTACTGAACAAACATGTACTCTTTTTTTAGTGGCCAACATCTACCACTACATTTAAAGAGACGTAACCGTCATTGTTTGGTAGACAATAAATACTGTATACATGATATAGTAAACTCACCGCCAACTGATAAATAGACAAATATAACAAAAATCCACGAGATAGTACTGTACCCTATGGTAAACAAGTGTATGACTGCCATATCAACATGGCATGGACGCTTATGACTTAAGTTGGGCATGCAATAATAATGCAGCACAATCGTATGTTGTGCACACGAACTACCATGCTTCGCGTTGGGCTATTGACTTCGCACTATTTTAACGCCGGTTAGACATGCACCGTCTGTTGCTATGAACTTGTGTTTAACTCGTTCCTCTGTAAGTTGTTGGTAATAGTTTTAACACTACTTGTAGGAAGCATTGTTTACGTACCAGGCATTGTAAAGTGATAACTGCTAGGTTTGAAGGTTTTTATAATAAAACGACAGGTGCTGGCCAAGAGTATCAATGGTTTTTTTTTCAGCAGGACGAATTACGTACGTTAACACACTCAAATTTACATTCCATTAAAGAGCTAAAATGTTAAAAGAGTGGTAAGTCATATATTCCGAGCGTAGGCGGACGGTTTTACCTCCCATTTTTTTCGTATGGTTATTTAATTCAATGTCGAATACCATATTGTGTGAAAATACGTGTAATAAACTCGTAATTCAAGGATGGATATCCCAGTTAAGGGGCCCCACTTGTTAGGCTGCGTTTGTGTATTTGAGGCAGGAGCGATATGAGTGTCGCTAAACGGTATATGCATTTCATTATCGCCTCTTCGTGCAAGCCCCTCAACTGGCGTGCAATGCTTCATTATCATTTTTCCTATGGGACTTTAAGCGGTGACCACCTTACTTTATTTGTGGAGAGCATAGTTTAAAGTCTGACGCTTGTTCCTATGGTTGTGTTTATCGAATCCGGTTTTTATTTTTCCCCGTACGGCAGTCTGTAAAAGCCATTTTTGGCCATTTTGAGGGGCCCGAAAATGAGGTTTCTAATCAACGTACCAAAATTTAAAAACTATAGCGACATTGTTTGAAGTGTGTATTCTTTTCATATATATATATATATATATATATATATATATATATATATATATATATACACACACACACACACACACACACACCACACACACACACACACACACACATTGCGCGTTAAATAGTTTCGTCAGAAAAATAATAGGTTCAAGTAGCTGCAACGAATCTGATGCGCAGGTAGGGAGGCCACTTAAGGCCTTAAGACGAGGCCCTTCGGTTTTTACTATTTTCGCTATAGTTATTTTTAAGCCTAAATGAGAGCAGAAATCAAAATTAATTAGTTTGACAGTTTTGTTTAAAATAGTATTTTTATATCTTGGCTATTTTTTACATTGTAAATACTACGGTTTCAGCTTTAGGTTTAATAAACTAATTTTTTTTGTAATTAACTTATTATTAGAAACCGTACAATTTCTTGCGTTCAAAAATATTAGCTACCATGGCAATAGTCATTTTAAACCAAACAGTCAAGCAGATATGTAATATCTGCTATTGTTAATGCTTAACAAAGATTAGCCTATTATTACTAAAATAATAGAAACAGGAAAACATGGCAATGAAAGCTGAGGTAAGCAATACGTTACAGTGCGAAAAGTCGCAATATTCATATTTCGAATTATTTCGGGACAATTTCCAAACAGTTTGTATTTTGTTACTTATAAGAAGGATATTTACGTAGGGAACGTTCTTAGATATGGGATGAATAAAATACTTTTCGTAAATTGTTAAGTCTTCCAGTTGCTCTCGTAATGTAGCTTTGCACTTTGGCATGGAGGAAAAAAACCGTTCCTTGAATGACGATCTCATATATATATATATATATATATATATATATATATATATATATATATATATATATATAAAAGGAAGTGCCCCACTGACTGACTGACTGACTCATTCATTCATTCATCATCAACGCCCAGCCCAAACCACGTGAAATTTTAAGGGAAGTTTCCCCTTGTGGCGTAGGCGCGCACTAAGAAAGGAAATTTTGAAATTCAACTATTAAGGTGGTGAAACGGGGTGAAATGTATTTTTTGCAAATCTTTGATATTTCTCGAACCCGACGGGCTATCGTCGTCTTATTCACTTCGTTAGGTCGCAAATACAAATGTCTAGAAACAGATTTCAGGATTTTTCGAGATTTTTGTATTAAGGAGGTGAAAAGCCGTTTAATTCGTTTACAGTAAATCCTCTCTTCCTCTTAAACCGCCTGAGATATCGAAGTGATTTTTTCTTTAAAATGAAGCTTACGCAAATACCTTAAAAGTAATTTCAGGATTTTTCAAAATTCGTTTTTGAAAGCCGGTAAAAAAATAAAACAGTTTTTTGATTAATCAGTCGTATCACCTAAACCGTTAAAGATATCGAGGTGGCTTTTGTCTTATAATGACATATAAGTAAATACCTAAAAAGTAATTTAACGATTTTTGGAAATTCGTCCTTGAAAGCCTATAAAAAATATAACTTGTTTAAGAATAATCTTTCGTAACACCTGAAATAGTTCAAAATGTGTTTCCTTTTTATTTCTTGCTTATAGTTAAACCTCTTTGGACTATAGCCTGTACACGCGAAATAACTCTCACGGCCTGTCTTGAATAATTTGTAGTTAAGTCTGTGGAGTTGCGGGTTTTTTTTTTTTTTTTTTTGCCAACCCACCATAAATAAAACCTCTTTGGACTGTAGCCCGTACATACGAAAGTATTATTACGGCCTGCCTTTAAGTATTCACTCGGGTACTATACAAAGTTTGTGGTGTGGGAGGGGTGGGGTTACGGGTTCGTATCCTGTGCAAGTCTTTGCGATGGGACATGACATGACATCATACGAGCATATTGCGTGTGCTCTTTTCACTGAGCTAAGACAATTTATAGTTCACTATTATTGAGTACGTTAACTGTTAAATGCCTTCATCACATATTTGATCCAGAGTTACTGTTTGTATTACATAATTTCACGCGGGCAAAACCGCGGCCGGGTAGCTATTTTGTAGAGAAATAAAGATGAATTAAAAACAAAGATGTTCTGCAATTAAAGTACCCTCAGCGTAGTGGACTGGATAAAGCTGTTTGTATTTGTTGTTATAAAGATATACAGAGAATATAGTAACACCATCCATTAATACGTTATTAAAATTTAGTTACTCTTTTCTATAGTATATGCGGGCGAAGCCGCAAAGGGACAGCTAGTCTACTGTATAATTGAATTCCTGTATAAAATCTGCATTCGCGGAGCAATACCCTATGCCCTTGGGTATCCTCGTAATAAGATTTTTTAATTTCACCTATATAAAAATGTAATAACGGAAGACGTAAGTTATTAACTGCTTCACTGCATTGTATCAACTTATTAAAAATAACGTAGGTGAAGCGAATATATAATACAACGTTCCGAAATATAAGGGCATGAAAGGCTGCACACCAAGGCGCATACACGAACATATCAAGCTTGCGTGTATTTCAGCATCCCTGCTAAATTACTTGAACGGCTTCCATGGGGATAGCTTTCACTCTGCTATGTTCAAACTACAGCTATTCAACCACCAACAACTTGTTGAACGTCCTAGATCCAGAGGGACAAGTGTCAAGATCTAGGGCCGTAAGTTAGCTGCCGTGTTGCTAAACTAGTATTGCAATGGAGTTCGAGAAGGTATGTAAAACTGCACTATTGAAAGCATACTTTAATTTGATAATATAAAGTAATTTAACAAAATAAAATTTAATTAAGAGACAAACGGTTCGTAAATTTAATTTTAAAAAAAATATTTGTGTAACTGAAGTTTAAAGTTAACTATCTACGTAAGATTTGTTGAAATAATTTTGTGATAGAGTGAAAAACTGATTGTATTTTTATTTCAACAAAAGCGGGTAAGGTGACTTTTAATTTACAGTAGTCACAGTTCTTACTGTATAATTTATAATGACACATAATAAATACGCTAGTAATAAATGTAACGTGTTTACGTTGCTCGGTATCAATTATTTAATTTTACGACTACCACGTAGGTTACTTCAATAACTCATTATTAGACACATTGGAAAATCGTGAAAATATTTAACATAGTCTCCAATAAACTATAGTTTCTCAATCGTGACACGTGTGAACAGTTTTTGGGCAAATCACATACTTTCTGTGTTAAAACTGTACAATTTTAATTGGGTCTGTTGAAGAGAGACACAGTGCTTCATATAAATAATAGCCAATATAAGTACAAAACCTTCAGCGTTATACGTAGCATGTTGGAGCCTAGCAAACAATCAACTTTTCCCTCGATTTACCAGTGTCTCTGCTCTTCATCTATGAAACAATTATAATTATGCAAACGTGAAAAAAATTGACGTGTCAAATGACTGATTTGAAACTCTGAAAGAAATTAAGCGTGTTACTATATACAACAGTTAAAAATGATGGTATATCGCGAAAATGTGTTGTGTCAACATACCCTTGAAAACGCTGAGGTTCTTGCAACATGTACGATTGGGTGTTATACGTCTGACACTACGTAGCTACCTGCAGACCAACAATAGTCATCAGATATTACAATTGTGGGATTCTTATTGGTTTAGTCAAATAGTTAAAGAGTTCTACGTACAAGGGAAAGCCAGTCATCTTTTCATAAGCTGGACGTGTGTTCAAACCCAGCAAACAATCAAGTTTTCCCGCAATAAACCATTACCTCTAACCAGCAACTATAACTATATTTTAATTTACTTAAAACTCATAAAATATTTAGAACCGTTTAAATTCTTAGCGGCACTTCCTACTCTTGTAATATTTAATAATTCACAGTGTCTCGTAGTAATTAAACGTGTTAGTGAGCCGTATATAAAATCCTGTCATATAACGTAGTAATGAATAAATACGTTATATCTTGAATCAGGCCTATTACATTACGAGTGGTTGAAAAATAACCTCTGTGCACATTTGTGTGGTTGTTGATTTATTATAGGCCTACACGTGTGTGTGTAGTTTCTTTAACATGAACGTGAGCACAACCATTATAGAATGTGTTGCATGGATAACTACCGACAAAATAAAGTATATTATTAAATTACTTTAATTTCAAGAACATCAATACCGTTTAGCAATTCAGGAAAATTCTTACATTTAAAACTGCAATGAACGTATTTTTTACAATCGTTAGTTAACACTATCAAGAAGAAATTTTACGAACGTGCTATTATAATTATTCTACCAAACAACATACTGTAGGTACGTATGTGTGTTAACTTTTTTTTATGTATGTCAATATTTTTTTTTTTCATTCGCTAACAGTTCAATAAATATGGTTATAAGTCTTTCATTACTGAAATTTGTTTAAACAAGAAGTTACCAGCATAATTATTAAGCCTACTTTCTTCAAAGTGGGTTCAAATTAACCCTTAAAGTTTAAATGGTTTTCGTTATCTAGGAATATCAAACAATAATTTAGATTTAAAATGTATGATACAAGAAGTATACTAAAGATAAGTCAGCTTACTAAGTACCATGCGAGTAACCAGTTAAATTAAATTGGGGAAAATTTTTTCAGATATGTCTTTCTGTCATAGAGATAAAAAGTAGTAGTTGTTTTTAAAATAAGTAAAAAAGGATGAACGAAGTTCGTGAAAGTAAAGTCAGCATTATATGTAGTACGTTTACCAAAGTTGGAGAAATATCTAGAACATTTCATCAAATAAGTCCTTTTATGAAAAATTAAAAGTATGGATGGCATTACGAAGTTATGAAAACAGACTGAACGAAATCAACAAAATTCAAATGAAGTTTGTATTCAGTAAATGTGCACCAAGTTTGATACAATCCAGAAAAACATTTCTTAAGATATGTATAACTATACCAAAAATATGAAAATAACATCAATTTGAAAAAAAAAACCGAATACGGGATGAACGAAATACACGAAAGTCAAGTCACTTTTGTTTGCAGTATATATACATATATGTGTGTATATATATATATATATATATATATATATATATATATATATATATATATATATATATACACACATACACAAACACACCATGTTTGATGAAATTCAGAAAATTTTTCCTAAGAGATGTATTATATGCAAAAATATAAAGATGTCTGCCATTTTGAAAACATGAACACAGGATGAATGAAAAATACCAAAATAAAGACAGATTTGTTTGTATTATGTGTGTACCAAGCTTGATGAAATTCTAATTTACGGTTCCTTAGATATCTAGCTTGATCGAAAAAAATTTAAATGGCCACCATTTTGAAAATATGAACATAGAGTGACGAAATATAAAGAAGTCAAGTCAGAATGCAATCTTCTGTATGTGTACGAAGTTTGATGGTATAAGAATATGAACCGGGAGTAACGAAATGCAAAGAAGTCATGTCAGATTGCAATGTTCTGTATCAAAGTTTGATGATACTCGATCCTCTGGTTCAAAAGTTTTTAAGGGGGACACACACAGTCACAGACACATTCAGACAGAAAGGTGATCTCATAAACCTTCATTTTCCTTCGGAAAGTAGACTAAAAATATACTGCCTTTGTAACTATAATCAATTGTTATTTATTAAGTAGTTTACGTATTGATAACCGTAAAACTTATATATTTAAAACTGAGATCCTTCGAGGAAAAAGCTTAAAGTTTCTATGTAGTACAAAACCAATACTGTTGTGAAGTCTTAAAACGTTCAAGAAATGTATAACAAGGACATTTCGGTGTGCTAATATTACTCGTGCAGTGAATATAACTGAATATGATATTGTTTCGAACATTAATCATTGCATATTTTAAGAGAGTATGTTAAACCTTGCAGCACCATTAAAAAACTAAGCTTAGCTGTTGCAGTAAATAGTTACGCAATACAAACAATTGCTACGAAAGTAATTAAGTAAGTAATTAAAAAAGCAAGTCTATAAAAACTCATTTTAATTGCATCAAATAAATAACATCAGTGGATCTTTTATTAAATTAAGGTTAATTAAATTCCCATTGTAATTGTTTCGTCCATTCACGAGAAGTGATAATTTTAAGCTGTAATTTGAATTTTTAGGATTATTCGTTGTTATAAATACAATGAAAACTAATTCTTCTTGGGCATCATTATAAACCTTGTTTACGTTCAATTACATTTTTTTAGGTATTACTTCATTAGAATTTACAATAATAGGTAACTTTTTTTTTTTTACTTTTTCACAAGTTTTAATTTAGTAAATTTCAGAATATTCTTGACCCAAAATAAATCAAGTTGTTTAAAAGCGCCCTACCAAGCAAACAAAATTTAACAAAATTTATTCGATGTCTAAAAACTGAGGGTAAATACAATTTGGTCGGGTTTATTTTTACGGTATTTCCTGGAAGTGGAAAAACAACTCCTTTCATTCTGTATAACTTAGCAAGAAACATCGAACTTAAAGTGGTCTGGCATGTTCCTGTGTACTTAAATGTCATGAATAAGTGATGCGGGATAAGCTAGTGTACTTGATCGTAAATCAGGAAGTTTTATAGCCAGGGCAGGTCAGACTTGGGAAGAGTTTGCACGACTTTCAAGAATCTTGAACTTGTCTAGTGTGGGCAGAAGGCATAAATAACAAAGTGAAATGTTGAGGGATATTAGTTCTAAAATTCGTCTACAATCTTAGCAGAAAGTGCCGTTAATTCGACGTTAAAATACTCGTATTAACAAACACAATGTATCAAAAAAATTTTAAATAAAACGTTTTTTATAAATGAACTAGAAAATTTAAATAACGCTTCTTTTATGAATGTAACTTCTGAAATTCTGAAACGCAGCCAAACATTAACTTAGGTTAATGACGAACAGTAATTGCTCATTAATTATTTAGTAATCACTTCTTTACGAATTAATCAATAATAGTTTGTTAATAATTAATTGTTCATTATATTTTTAATAATGTAGAGGATTAATGATTATGTAATATTAAACTTTGTGTAAGCTTCCTCACTTCTTGATGCGTTCTATATTATGTCTTGTTACGATAGTGGTAAAGAGAATACTCCAAATACTATCTTCTCTAGAATAATAATCTAAAAACATTAGGTCTCAGGCATAATTTTTTTTTAGTGTGGTAAAGTGTTTGCACTGTAATTTTTACTTTGACTACCTTCTTTAAATTAAGACTACCTAGCACTTTGACCACATTGATTTGTTCGGGGAAATACATTTTACGTAACTATTCCTCCTGCGCCCATTCTGACAATGTATGTACAAATAGGAAAGACATTTCGGCAAAGTATTTAATTACATTGCTAATATATCATCTTCATTAAAACATTATTTATAAGCCCTCTGACATAGTTAAAACTTGACTTTACAGACGTCTACACTTTGAAATGTAGTAATTGGATGTAACTGGATGTACGCAAAGCTCGAATTCTAAAGTTATTTCAGTTTTTACAAGTACAAACAATTGTGTTAAACCCAGGCGAACCTGCAGTACTTTTTTCTTTGCTCGTTCAGAAATGTATTTTTTAAGATTCGTTCCGATGGAAAAATCAGGCTTATGAGGTTAACTTCCTGTCCATGTGTCTACGTGTGTTTGTGTCTGTGTGTGTTCGTTCTGTATGTCAGTCCGTGTCCATGTGTGTTTGTGTCTGGCTGTGTGTGTGCGCGCACGCGCTTGCATGTACGCCTTCCAAAAAACTTTTGAGCACGTGGACAGAATTTCCTCAAATTTGTTACACGTTTAGTAGTAAGAAACCAGACTTGACTTTTGTGTATTTAGTTAATTCCGTATTCATATTTCCAAATGGCGGCCATGTTAACATTTTTCGATCACACAAGATATCTAAGGAACCGTATTTTTACAATGGCATAACACTCGGTACACGACTTGACTTAAATGTATTGAAATCATGTCGTTTATATACTTTCAAAATGGTAGCCATTTACATATTGATAGTATAATATGACATTTAAGGAAATATTATTCGGTATTTCAACAAACTTAGTAAACATATACTACACATAAAGCCGACTTTACATTTTTAAGTATTTCGTTCATTCTGTGTTCATATTTTCATGATGGTGGCCATTTATATATTTTAGCATAGCATGACATATCTGATTAAATATTACTCCAAAGTTCATCTTAATATTGCTACACGTATACAACTCAGTAAATTGACCTAACTTTCAGTATTTCGTTCATAGTGTGTTCATATTTTCGTAATGGTGGCCATTTCTCTATAGTTAGAATAATTTGAAACATCTGAAGAAATACTTTCAGAAATTTATAAAATTGTGTACACCTTGTATGTAATTTGTTCTTCTTATGTCCTTATTCTCGATACAGAGGCCATTTATATATATTTTATATAATATTACATATTAGAGGAAATATATGTTACAATTTCGTCGCACTTGGTACACATATACTTATTAGTATGCTGCCTTGACTTTTATGTATCTTCTACTTTTCGTGTTCATTTTTTTCAATTTGGTGGGTATTTGAAAAAAAAATAAATAAAAAATTCTGAACACGAAAAATATCGGACGATTTTTTTTCTTCAGACTTGTGTCAAAATTGGTACATATGTGTAACCCATTTAGTTAACTTGATTTATATTTTTTTTAAATTGAGAATGATCGAACACTTTTAGATCACACGAAATATCTAATACACTCTTTTACAGAATTACATAAAATTCTGCACACATTTAGTTTTACGTTGTGGCAGACCTTTTACGTAATTTGTTAAAGTGTGTCAAAATTACATAGTGGCGTAATTTCAAAAAAGAAATTAACATTAGATATCCAAATAAACCCTTTAACAAAATGTCGTTTAACTCCAGTATCTTTAGTTTTATGGTATTAAGTCAGGTAACGGAGTTCCTGGTGAGCGTTTTGTTAATTTCTATATACAGGATGTTTCTGAACTATATGTAAAGAAGCAGTGGTGCGATACCTTAATAGTATTAGTAGTAATTAGCCATTGATTAGTAAGGCCACGATTTTGTGGCGAAAATATTTTTGCCCCACTTTCGTTTAGTTTCTCACATGCATATCTGCAGCTCTGATTTACGGTTATTGGCAGCGTGTCTTTGTTTAGACACGTTTCTCATTTGACTGCACCAATCAGAATATGATTATTGTGACTCCGTACGTCTATAATTTGCCAAGGCAGGTGAGAGTAAAATCATCCAACCACAGACGATATAGCAGAGCTGCAGATGTGCACATGACACATCGAAACCAAATGTTGCAAAAATCTTTTCGCCATAAAATTGTGACTCTAGCCACTGAATACCGAGTTTTAAAACCGAGTGTTATTAAATATTGGAAACAAAATTTTTTAAAACGATAGCACTCTAAACATTGTTGTATGTTACTAGTTTCTTCAAATCTACATCAAATGCTGGTTGATACCTTCAACCGTTACTAAAATAACAGGGGCGGCAACCCTCTAATTGTATTCAACTTTAGAACCATTGGAATGTTGGAACATTTGAAGGTGTTTTACCGAGTACTGTTAACTTTGTAACAAAAATGGTCATCTTATTGCAACGGTTTAGGAGCCATAGTTGCTGTTAATAATGCACGCAAAGCTTCGGCTGCAGCGAAAGTGTTCCGGGAGAGCGTAAGCAATACTACGTACATGTGTTTTGAAGTGCTCACTACACAGATTATGGTGGACAAACACCGTAAACATTGCCCACTCTTCAATAAGTCCACGATACCGTCTCGTTAGGTACAAGCGCTGTGATGTGATTCTCTAATCAGGATGGGGCAGAAATTATTGCATAGGAACAATTACGCACAGTAACTCGTAAAATCGACGTTTTAAATTTAACGATTTAAAATATTTTAACTGAAATTTATAAAACCTACTGTGCATTAAGGAAATATCATGTGTATGATAATATTACTTTACGTTGATCTTAAGGTGTTGCACAACTACACTGTGGAGTACAAACATTACCCGCATCGAGATCAAGAAAGGAGTGGTAGGCCCCTTCTGAAGTGTGTGTCACACTTGGGTATTTTTATTGCTTTTCAAATATGTAATACACGCACATAATACCCATCACCTTAATGGAACACTTTAACGCACTTCAAAAGTACTCGTTTTACAATGATCGTTCTGCAGCCATGTTTACAGTGTGTAGCTTATTTTGTGATGTTCTAAAAAAGTATTGCTAAGTGTCAGTAATGATGTAAATTTGGTAATTTCTTACTCCTCTCACCCTTTGTTCAGAGTTTTTCATTTAAGAATTGTTAGATTACTTCCATTAAAATGACTGAAAGTGACATGCTTTTAAATATTCAACAGTATAAACATTCCTCGGAATTATTTAACTAATTTCTATATCCACATTATCTTATGGTTCTGGAGCAGCAACCATTTATTTACAACTCAAAAATAATACATGACTTAATTATTTTAAGATATTGTAGGGTTGCGGGTTTTGTCGATACGGTAACTAATTTTACTACAACGCTGTAATAAACAACTGTTTCCAAA
The DNA here is from genome assembly GCA_003012365.1 of Medauroidea extradentata. Lineage (NCBI taxonomy): Eukaryota > Metazoa > Arthropoda > Insecta > Phasmatodea > Phasmatidae > Medauroidea > Medauroidea extradentata. The sequence goes on along the minus strand of PNEQ01082298.1, from coordinate 1,597 downwards.
CAATCAGTACAAAGAAAAAAAGTATAATTTCAACATGACTTGTGCTGCCCCATATTATCACAATGATTAACACTATGTTATTCGACAGCAAAATTAACCCCACGTAAATTATTAAATGTGACGCAGAATTATTTGACCTCCCTGTACCTATACCATTACACATATACGGCAGAACAATGTCGTTCCGGTTTTATAGCATTTTATATTTGTGTATCTACGCCTGTATAATGTAAGGCATGGTTACATGTTGTATAGTTGAACTCTTCGTACGCCAGTGCACCACAACTCATCCTGAAATCTACGTCGACATATAAATAACATGTAATTTGCTTCCACTACTTGAACTATTGTGCTAATATCACAGGCATTTTATGAACAAAACCACAACCGTGACGGAATAAATTACCAATTACACATAATGTTTAACCCACAACTCCGTTTTCTATGTTTTTCAGTATTCATCTGTACAACTGTAGCACATATAAATTATACAGTTTATGTTCCAATAAAATAGTAGCCACGTAAGGTAGTATCCTTAAAATTGTTTTATTATTAATATTATTATTATTACTATTATCAATAATAATAATAATACATACGTTTGCGCTTTGGGGCAGTGTTTGTACTAGAATGTAACATGATTACTCATTTTTTCTCATTTCCTTCTTCTTTTTCTCTTCCCAGTACCTCTTCAATCTTTGGCTGTGTTCCTGTTTCCTTTGTTCTGTTCATATATTCCCTGTTTTCTTCCTTTATTTTACTTCAAGTTTTGTGTTTCTAATTTTGCTTCTTAATTTTCCTCTTTCATCTATCATTCACCGGTGGATTCCTGCTTGTTTAAGGTATTTTATATTTCTTGAAATCAATTGGCTTTTATCACTGAGTTGTTTACTACATAAAATAGCCTCTTTCTGGGTATTTTTTTGTTCCTTCTATACACATGTCCATATAATGTTAATCTGCGTTTTGTAATAATGTCTGTGTGTTCGTATAATTATTTGGCTAGTCCTTTCATTCACATGATGTACCTGTGTATTGCTCCAAAGATTTTTTGAGGATTTTACGCTCTATATTTTTTGTCTCTGTGATGCTTGATGCTCCAACCCAGTTTGTACGCTTTCTGACGTTTTTTTTTCTTCTGTTATTTCAATATTGGATGCTCTGTTTGATCCTCTTGCTTGTATATATTCCTCCAGATACTTGAATTTTCTGACTCTTTTAATATTTCCGTATTTTGTGTGCATGGGTTGTGAGTTGTTCTTTCTTTCCATTTATTGTGTTTTCTCATATGATATCTGGAATCCTTTTTTGGCATAAACATCATGCAAATGTTCTAAGGCTTCTTGATCTTCCCGTCTATTGTTGCTGAGCATATTGTCGGGGTGGAAGTCACCGACGAAAGTCATGCCCGGCGACTCCCACCATAAATCTGTCGGGAGGCTGGACGTAGTAAACCAAATAATAAATAACATAATGTAAAAATATATAGGTAGTGTTAAATAGTTAAACATATGTGGTGTGTCGTGTGGATAGTTATGTTATATCTTGATTGTAGCTAAAGTGTTGAATGTAAAATGGGAGATGAAAGTATATCTGA
>PNEQ01082287.1:0-14143 GCA_003012365.1 Medauroidea extradentata | reverse complement strand
CCGCTGCCTGGCGGGCGGGAACGACTCGTCAGTCGGCATTGTGTGGCGGATCGAGACGGTCGACGCGTGCGTCCCTCCGGGCCCATCAGAACTTCTTCAATCACTTAGTGTATCAATAGTAATTTACTTAACCAGGAATATTTTCACGTATCTTTGCTGGCCCGGAGGTGGACCTCTCCCCCCTGCGACTCGCCGCCCACGGGTTTTACTTAAAATCGTTTCTACACCCACGTGGTGATTTTTCACAGCAGCTTCGCCCACCGGTCGGGCCAGGACCGGATCCGCTTCGCGCGCCGCCACGAATTGCTGTATAGTGGAGTACGGTGCTATATGCAATAAATACGTCATTCATTAAGGTGCGTACTTTATTGGCTTGCGGCTTCACGGCTTTAAGGGCGTGGGACCCTCTAACCCACACTCCTCAGTGCATTGCGTAGGGTGTAATTCTCTTTTAGTGCTTTCTTATGTGCTACGGGCGTGAGGAACACCATAAGATTCCTCTGCGCAACAACCAATCAGACGTCGAGTGGGGTGATCACGTAAGTAACGCCACGGCCGTCGGCCACGCGGCCCTGCGAGAGAAGAATCTACCGACTGAGTGCCCGTTCTCCAATAACGGGCTGGCGCACCGGGCAATTCACTATCTAATCACCAACCCCCGCTCGCGTCACAGTGATATAAATGTTAGTAATATAGAAGAGAGAGAGGTTATGCAGATGACTAAGAAGATCCTACTATGTCAGAAGAGGAAGAGAACTTTAGTCAAGTTCAAAATAAGAAAAATACAAATGTGTTCCTAAGTGCAGTATTGTTTGTCGATATCTTGAATTCAGAGGTTTGGTATGTCGACAGTGGAGCTTCAGAGCATATGTGTTCACAAAAATATATGTTTTCAGAGTTCAAGTGCTTAGGGGAAGCAAGACACATTGTCATAGGTAATGGATCTAGTTTGGTAGCTGATGTAATTGAAACTGTTAAGGAAGATGTTTTTAATGGTGATTCTTGGGTGAACTCAGAGCTACAAGACGTTTTGTTTGTCCCAGATATTAAATTCAGTGTGTTTACAGTGGGTGCTACCCTGAAAAATGGTTACGAAATATTGTGGAGTGAAGAAAAATGGGAGTTAGTAAGAGTTAGACATGTTTGTGTTATCGGAATGCAGCAGGGATGACTATACAAAATGAAGATCACGAATATAGCACCTAGGATAGATTCAGCTGTACCATGTTTAGGCCCAGTTCTTCATATCCTGCACACCTGGTATGAGAAGCTGGTGCACCAAAATGTAGAACAAGTCAAGCCCATTCTCGAAAAATATGACATTGCGGTTGCGATCCCTGACGATGTTTTCTGTAAACCTTGTAATAAAGGGAAGCAACATAGACAACCTTTTCCCTCGAGCAGAACCAAGACCGCAAGAACTTGCCAAATCATCCATGGGAACATTTGTGTGCTGATGGAAACTACGTCCATGGGAGGGGCAAGAAACTTCCTGCTGATAGTTGATGATTTCAGTGAATGCAGGTTTGTGTATTTCCTGAACAACAAATCGATAGCAGTGGAGAAATTAAAGGTGTTTCAGCAAATAGCCAAAACAGACACAGGAAAATATATAAAACAGGTAACTAAAGAGAATTAGTGAGTCAGGAAATGGTAGAAGTAACTGAAAACTCGAACATTCGACATCAGAAAGCCACCCCATATTGCCCTGAACAAAGTGGCAAGGTGGAGCGCGAGATGCGTACTATAATTGAAGCGGCCAGGGCACTTCTACAGCCCAAAAACCTAGAAAAACATCTGTGGACCGAAGCAGTAAACACTGTAGTGTACGTGATTAACAGGACAGGCACAAGTTCTATGAAGGGTAAGGGTCCGTACACTTTGTGGTTTAACTCAGATGCCGAGATGAAAGAACTTCATGTACTTGAATCGGAAATTGATACACATGCGCCCAAAGACAAAAGGAAGAAGTGCGACCCTGAGGAGTTCAAGGGAATCTTTGTGGGCCAAATAAGAATAGCGATTTCAAGGAATGTTATCTTCGGGAATGAGCAAAGCAACATAAGGTCTAAAGAAATTGTACCTTGTGACAGTGATATAAATGTTAGTGATACAGAAGAGAGAGGTTATGCAGGTGACCAAGAAGATCCTGCTATGTCAGAAGAGGAAGAGAACTTTAGAGGATTCGAGCCAAGAAATAAGCCCGAAATAGTTAGGAGAAATTGGGAACCACTTCTGAGCACACTATCAGAGGATACTGAATCGGTTACAGATACACAAGAGGGGACAAGAAAAGAAGAACTAGTGGTAGAAAGGAACCTGAAGAATGATCGACTAGCTGACTACACGACCTTAAAGTAATCTCTAGGGGTTCATCGTCTATGAAACCGGTTTTTGTTCATTAGCAGAACCACTTAGCTACAAGGATACCACGGAGAGTGATGACAATGAAATGTCTCTTGCAAAATATTCTTACAGAGTACACAACTAAATCGATGCATTTGATTATTTTACCGTGTTTTTATTAACCCGGTTTCTCGTCTGTTTGTGCTTCAATACAAATTTTGCAATCGATTTTTAACTAACTTACTGATGAGCTATAGACACTTGAAACTTTAAATATAGTCCAGAACTTGATGACTGTGCAATATAAAAAGGGAAAAGTGCGAAATAAAAATTTTAATAAACAAGCAATATACCAAATTAAAATAATTTTCCGATGAGTTAGAGACTAGGAAACTTTAAACATAACTAAGAACTGAATGACAATACAATATTAACTTGCTTTCTTGTCTTTCTGTTTGGACAATACAAACTTATCTTGTTTAAAACAGATTGACAAATTTCACACATATGACTAAAAAACACTATTCTTTAAAGAATTTTGAAAATAAATATGCCATGTTTTTAAAACGAACTATAAGTTATAAAATGTTTTCTTGTACGAAAATACTTCTATTAAAACGATAAATGTGGGGCGCATATAATAGAGAATAGAAAATAGTTAGGCGTGTAGAGAGTAGTTGTCATTGAGAAAACTTACACAACAGTTCATGTCATATTCGGTGCAATGATATTGTTAGTGACTTACATTAACTTTTCATACATCAATTCTCTATTGCACGTGCACCACATTGTTTGTTTTTAATATTACAAGTGTTTTGTATGATAAATTATTTATACTCTTTAGCCTGTTTTAGAAACGTGAAAACTTAGATTTAAAAAAAATGTTTGTTTGAATAATTAATTAATAAATTACATAATTTCTGATTTCAGTCACGTCTCTTCTTGTTATATACATATCCCTTTTCCTTTTCTATGACATCACTAATCTTTGGTAAATATTGTGTTTTCTTTCTTTTCAGTGCAGTTTAAATACTTAGCTCATACAGTACAAAACTGTTAATCAATCAAATACACATGACAAATATTATGTATGAAAGGTCAGCCGACCCCGTTATCGGAATAAATTTAAGAGTGTCTTAAATTGCACTTCAAGTTTTGGAGTTAATAATTTTCAAGATTAAATATATCCTCTCACAAACTCAACGAAATAAATCACAATGACCTAATAAATATAGTATATAGAGCAGTAGTAATTTCTGAATGTTAAAGAAGTTTAATGTACTTTAATTTGGTGTTTTTTAAAATTACTTTTCATAAGAGATATTATATTTAAGCACTTTTCAGATTTTTGGCGTGGACAACTGTGATCGGTTCCACTGTGCGGCGCTCACTCCAGCAGGACATTTTCTGACACTGGAGATGCTGACTGCAGTACCTGAACCCAACCTAACTGACCTGCATCTTAATCGTTGCCAGCGGTGGCAATTAACAGACCGAATCCATCACTAGTGTTGTGCCTGGCAGCAATTATTGGAATTTCGTTTGTTAGTTGGCCGTCTAATGTATAGTTGTTTTTTTGCTCTATATTGGAAACATTCTTGGTTTGTTGTTTAGTAAATGTTAACAAGTAATTTTAGTTTTTTTTTAATGTATGTTCTTCATAGTTTACCAGCCCTCAAATGTTTCAAATGAAACAACTATACTTGTGTGTTTCAATTTCTTAATTGTATTAGTTCATCTTAACATATTTTGCAGATTTATTTTTCAATATTTTAACACATTGTTTATCTTTCTGAAAGCTTCCTAATAAGATACTGGGACTAAATTAAGGGCAAATGAGTGATTGTAATTGATAATTATTGTCAATTTTCTATTCAGGGTTTTGTTGTACTTTAATGTGTAAGAGCAAATCCACCATGTTTGGCAGGAACGCGGTCTCCCGCATCCCCTGCCAAGCACCATGAAGTCAGTATTCACTTACCGAATGAGTACGACACACACACAGAGAGTGTGGTCTCGCCTCCCAGAGGCCATTCAACTTTTATGACTAAACCTTTAGTTTTCAATAATTGATTTTAGTTTACCGGAACTTTTATTTTCTTTTTCATGGCCTCGGAATGACACGGGCTGAGAGAGTCACTCAGACACCCATTTCATTCTTCACACATAAGTCCATTGCTGGCCTCGCACCATGTTTAGCTGCTTACATCATCGCCTCAAGCGTATACGAGGCATGGACCATGGTGGCCCTGTTCTAGGGCAAGTGTGAAATAAGCAGCGCTATTCGGTTCATCAGATCTGCAAGTGTCATTCACACAGCGATGGTTTCACCATCTTCTGTCCGTGTGAGTGTCTGATAGCTTCCACAAAGGACCCCCAGTGTGCCAGGACAACATGTACCACCACAATCGGGGACCACCTAGATAGCCCTTCAATGGCTGGAGGGCCAGATTCAGTGCGCAGGAGCTCCATCATACGTGAAGTATGTGTTCTGTCATAAGGGTAATGGGGCATCCTCCAACGAAACCAGCATGTCGTTTGTTGAGAATGCTTCGTGTGTCTCACCATTGATTCCTTGTGGCAGACAATAAGGTCCAATTAAACAGTCACCCACGATACCAGCCCAAAGATTGACAAAGAACTGTTGTTGGGGGACGTGTTTGTACCATATTATGAGGATTTTCATGGGCCCAGATTGTTCATTGTGATAATTAATTATCTGGTCCCGTTTAAATGTTGCTTAATTAGCAAAAATAACCATTTCACAAACTGCAGGGTTCAATCATTGTCCGCCAAGCCAAAGGCAGAACATATGACGAACAGGAAAATCTGCAGGTGTCAGGGCCTGAACTTACTGTACATGATATAGAATCGTCATGTTTTCATGAAACACTCTCCAAGCCAGTGTATGGTCTACATTAAATGTAGTAGCCCGTGTTCTCAAAGGCGGTGATGGATTGATTCAATTCTATCTATCTGGACACAGTAGTTGTGGGAAATGTGCACAATACAAATGCTGTGCGGTGCTGTCATTTCCATTTTGCCAACCCATACACGAAATGTGCGTCAGCTAATTCAGCATTGAAATAATCCATTTTGAACCTCTTCCTACAGTGATGAACATGCGATGCTTGATCCACCTCGATGTAAGAGCGGTAAATGTGTGTGTTCCATTCAATGGCTCATACGATTTATCTGGTATGGCCCTGCCTACAACTGCGATGGTGCTCCACAGCAACATGATCCTGCCCGCATGCTGTCAACCATACATCATGTATTGTTAACTGTAGCACAGAAACGGTGCATTTTCGGACGTACGTCCACACAATGTTTGTTGTTCCTCTACACTTGAGAATTGTTCCCCCAGAATATTGATGTGGTTTGCAATACCTGTATTATATACCTATTGTCGTACAACATCTGTGTACACAGCAAACATATACTTTATTTATTTTTAATGAAATTTCGTTGTGACATATTGAGATCTTAGTCATAAATTGTATTGCTCGACATAAATCAGTCGTTATGCCACTATATTACCATACTAATTCGAGTGGTTTCCTGGTTCATGTAAACAATTTTGTTCTCTTAAGAGATGATTTATCTTTAACTATGCCCTTATTACTTTATTCCATGTAATGTGCACAAAATCCTTAGACACAGAGGAAGAAGAATTTATTGAATCTGCAATCCTACCAAAATAGGTACGCTAAGTGAGGCCAGATCAAGGGGTGAAGGACCATTGCTGACGGCCTATCTCTATGTGTGTTCAAATTGAATGGCAACATATTGCAGCCCATAACACGTGATTTTCTATACCTACTAAGTTTTTGGGTGGAAATATAGCTTCCCACCCCTGCTAAAGCACACAATTTCCTATATTCACCTGTAATATGCCAGTGTTAAATTTTTTCATGCAACAAAATTGCAACATAACAGTCTGGTTCTTTTATATCGTTTTTGGGTCAGACTCAAACACTTTCAAAGTATAGAGAGTCGCATGCAAGAAATCTCTGTCAGTACAATATCCATTATGTGTTTCATGGTTCTGATTCATTTTCTAAAAAGTACTTCTCCAGTTTTACAAGCAAACATTAGCCATTACTACTCGAGGTCTGAAAACTCTTGTAGGAACCATTATATTTTTTCTGTAACCCAGCAACAAAAACTTGATGGAGAAGTGGGAGGTGGGAAGGAGAAAATAATAGAACAAGATCAGTAACTTCGTTTCTGATGACGAAGGTTTTGATTAAAATTAACTGAACACAGCACTTGTTTTAACATACGGAAAAAATTTTATAATTAACAATTTATATGTAACTTTATTTTACATTTTAATAATTTTATCATATTATGGGCATTTAACAACAAAATTATTGCTGGATGTATTATAAAATCCACATTTAAGTTGAAAATATGTTTAAAAATGTACATTCCATTAATACATACTTTTTTCCAAATAGATTTTGTTCCTGTCCCACTGTGTGTTGGTGTAATGACATCATGCCAATAAGAAAGAGTTTCGTGACCACGTGATAATCGCCCCATAAATAGCTACATTTAACTAAAATAAACTAAATAAATGCTGATATTAGTACAATAACAATGCAATCGTACTTTCATGTGTGTAACAGAATGTATGTATGGAATTTGAACCATACGTGTCAAATATTCATGACGGATATTATGAGATTGCAATACTCTGATACATGCGAGACTAATAACCTAGACAGTTAACATCAAACAAGGTTTAGCTACAGATGTATAAAACACTACCACCACATTTTAAAACTGCTTAGTAATTTTTTGTGGTAAAAGTCTTTATCATATACAATACCATTGCTCCATCTATGAATTTCAAATTCAGTATTATTATTTTGTATTTTTTTAAATTTCAATTTTCTATCATTATGTTACAGTACATATTCTGTGTGTAAAATCATAAATTGGCTTTTTATGATGTAGTAATTCTGTAAATACCCAACTTACAGTAGCAGGTGCACTGTCAACTTGTCTGGCACCATGATTAGACACTAATATGGCAGCAGCTCCTGCATCTGCACCTCTTACTGCATCCTGAGCTGTGAGGATTCCTTTCAGGACAATTGGCAGCTTTGTGATGCTGAAACAGATGCAAATAGCAGTATATGTGCTTTCATTTTCGTTAATAAAAGGCTACTTTTACGTGAAAACAGCATTTTTTAAGGTAGTCTTCAAAACAGAATCAAATTTGTTTGTTCATAAATTATTGTATTATTTTACATTATATACTGAGGGTTTCAAAATTATTATTATCATCCTTCATTATTTTCAAACTAATAGGTAAGTCAGTTGAACTAAACTCACAAACTAACAGCTTCCCGAAAGTTTACTTAATAATTTTTACGAATGCATAATTATCGTAATACAGCCAAAACATGTTACCTCTTAAATAAATAGGTGAACTATTTACATTAACTGTTAATTAAGAGTGGTAGGATGCCAAAAGTCTGCAAAATCTAATAATTACATTAATTAGTGTTTTTGCAATTTTCATTTTATAAGGTTCCACTTGATTTTCGTAAGATTATGGCACTTCTAGCAAATGTTTTCAAATTTTTTGTGCGTAACAAATGAATCTTTTCAATAACTGCACAAACTGGAAAATTATACTAAAAACATTTACAGCATTTTCTAACAAGTTGTAAGACAGGAATAATTCGTGCTTAACTATTAGATGGTTATTGCATCCAGGTCTTTTGTGTCTTAGATTGTAAGAGCAGTTACATCACAATTTGGTGGGAAACCCTATGCTCCCACTCTTCCTACCAAGGCGCTATCTTCGGAGTTCGCCAGGCCAGCAAGTCATTCGGACATGCGCTTGGATCTCGCATTTTTCGTGTGTCTTCATGTTTTGTGGCTATCCACTAGTTTTCAATAATTTGTACTGTTATAGCAAAGTTTTTATGCCATGCCCCTGACATCGAAACAGGTTCGGATATGTTTGGAGACCCTGATCAAATTAACACTTAAAATTTTCATTGTTGGCCAGGTGCCATAACTTTGCAGCTTACTGTTCTGAGCTATGCCACCTACCCGAAATGAACTAACTCAGGCCGGCCATTCTGGGCCAAGGCTCAGAATATGTAGGACCCAGAAACACCATGAATAGACACCCAACTCACACATGGACCTGACTCTGTCAGATTCGTAAGTTTCCCATGATTAGTTGAGAGCAAAAAAAGAGCCGAGGTTCAAAATTTTCTCCTATTAATTATTCAAAATTGGGGTCACAGGACTGCACTGAAATATTGAGAAAAAAATGATGAACTCAGATAATACTTATTAGAAAGTAATGTAATACTGAGGATGCATACTGACCAATAATTTAAAAAAAGTAAAAAAATTCGGGTCGTCAATAAATATATATATTGAAAATCTCTGTAACATTAACGGGATAAGCTTTGGTATTAATTTCTTTATAACAACATGCCTCTAAACAAACAAATAGTAATTTAAGTTACTAAATTATTTAGTTCAGTTACTTAAGAAATTTTATCTTGATATATTAAAAAAGAACTGACAGACTGAGGCGCCCGAATACTTTAGATAGGTTAAGATAGACTTTGCCATAACATTTTATGAATTTAAAAAATTTAAGTTGATAGAAAGTCTTGGAGACAACATTTTTTTACATGTTTTATACGTTGTAAAGTGAAATAATAATATTTCAACACGGCCGAAACATGCTATATGGTGGCGATGGCCCAAGGTAAAAAAAAAAAAGACTAGACTTTATTCCGAGGGTATATCTGGAGGTAGGGCTGAGGATAAAACTAGGCCATCCCGTAACAGCATACAACTAATCAGCTCACCACATCAAGGTTAGCTTGGCCACACCAAATACTTCCGTCCAACATCACTTCTGCCTTCGTTGCTTAGCAACCGATGTATCTCTGGCAAAGAACAATAGTGAAGTTACATTTTGATACATATTTTGAAAAATGCATATAAGTTAGTTTCAAGTTGAGATACATTTGTTGCTAGCTCCTAGACATCTTCACACCTTTCACGAAGTTGAAATCAAAGCGTGTGCATGTATTTGAATGTATGTGGTGTTAAATTATTTTATTAACATATTAAATGATTACAGTCTATCTTCGAATTCAGCAAAATTTTCGCCGAATCTTTTAACCACCTTATGCAAACAATATAATGGAAAGAAATATGATTGGAAAATGAAATCTTTTCGAATAAGGTAGGCCATATAACGAAAATTTTTTTGACATGAAAGTAGTGTAACATAATCATGCATTTAGGTTAGGCCTACTTTACACCAACAAAGTGCGGATATAATATTATTTGTGTTGTTCTGCGAAGAAATAACGAACTAAGTATCTATATTTTAACGAGATTATTTGCCTACCTACATTCTTATAAGTTTACCATAAGTTAATTACTACTAAAACTATGTTTATTTATGCGATGCAATTAACCTTATACTAATTCAGATGAACTACATAGTGTTTGTTGCAAAGTATTTTTGATATAAATATCAATAAATGATTAACATAGCAGCTAGTGTGGGTTTTGAAATTCTTCGTTTGTACAGTTTGTAAGCAATACAGGATTTAATTGTTTGATTTACAAGCAAAGTTAGAAGGTACGAGGTTAGGAGGGTACGGCAATATGAAAATTCGATATCTTTATTGTTTTAATTGCCATATAACACATATTTACGAGGGATACCTTAGAAAATAATTTACAAAAATTTGTTCAGTGCAGTTTGGCAAAACAAGTTTAGAATAAGAAAACACATAACAAATTTTACTATGGCTACACTAGGAAAAAGAAAATAACACTGCAAATACAAAAAAACATAGGAAATTAATATCTAATAATCATGACATAAAGTATGTAAGATCTGTAAGAAACACAAAAATACTGTTGCCCAAGTAAAACACCCGAATGAACAGTTGACACAAGTGGCCATTTTCCGACATGAAATACATGCACGCACGAGGCCATCGTAAACCACTGATCTTTGTTCATACATTCGTTCATGCTGTTACAGTTATGTTTATTGCGTACATATTTGCATAGTAAACCGACCTTTAGAATGTGGCAACAAGCTGTATATTAAATATAGAGGGGCGGAAGTGCTTTCGTGCAGAAGGCTAATTGAACTTGTGTCTGCCATGTTTTCCATCATCAAAACAAAGAGGCGTGGCAGGGTGTTAGGTAGGGATAATTATGTTTATATACCGATAATAATAGAAAAACAAAGGTTACGAAGCATTATGTATGTATGTGTGGCATGTTAAGCATAAACATACTTCTGTCTATCGTTTAATATCTTAGGAACGAGAACAAGTCATTAATAAAGGGTGAAAACAATTGGCGAAAATGTGTAGGTAGCGAGGTAACTGGCACACAATCCAAAGATACATGTCTAGATGTTAAAGTAAGCATAAGCATTAAATATACATATTTTGCATTTCAGGTGTGTGTAATTATTATTATCACAGTTTTGTGTATAGTACAATGAGTTAAGACTTTATAAGTTAAGGTTATATTTATAGGAGTGACGTGTTGGTGGTGAGGGCAAAGGGGGTGAGAGCGTCTTACCTACGCCCTGGAGGGTGCCTGCTGCTGCTGGTGCCGGTCTTGGGTCTACCACCCATGTGGCGAGTCCCCTCTGTATCCTCCACGTCGAGATGTATGCTGTTGTGAGGCTGGAAAGCGGCTGGTTGGTAGGACTAGCTCCCGAAGGACCATGAAGTGGCCGTGGCCAAATAACTTACCCGCGTGAATAGGTTTCACCACTGATTTATTGAGTTATTATTGGCACACTGTATATCGCACATATGTGCCTTAAGCGGTCCCCACATCTATAGTCGGTGGGTGGCTAACTCGGTAAACACAGACACTAGTTACGCGATGGTGTAGTTACGTTGGAAAGATAAACCCCTGGGCGCTAGAGCTTGCAGGGATGGAGGTGGCTGTACTCCTGGACGATTAAATTAATGTTACATTAATAAAGTTCCTGAAAAACTAGATAAAATCACTATTGCAGCTACATGATACGACAAGATACGGTGATGGTCCAGGTGCCACGAACACGTGGCCTACCTCCTACACGCTCGAGACATAACTACCGAGCAATGGCGCCCACTCCCGCTAGTAGCTGAGAGCGCCCGCCAAAACTATTCGTGTGGCCTCTTTAAGCATGTTGTGTTGTAGCTGTATACATACAAAGACACTAAAATTTACATGAGACACAATTGAGCCTTTGGAGATGTTAACATAATTGGGTTTGCTGAAATTGCATAAACAAATTTACATAGGGAAATTAATTAACTTGTGCCTTCCGCTCTGGTTGGCTTGTTAAGATGTCTCTCTAAGTCCAAGCTGGCACTGTTTATTATTCTAACACACATAGAACACTTGGATATAACACATTAACCACTGTTTTTATTTTAAGCGGTCTTTGAAGTCGTTAGGTTGTCTGTCTGGGCCGCTCTCAGTGGTCCAGCATCGTTGAACAATTTTGAAGCACTTTACCTAATAAATTCGTTTGCCCTAGTTGTGGGTGCTCATTAATTCCCTAAAAATATGGAGACTGCCTCTCCATATTTACTTTGCCCTAGCAACTCCCGCACTGTCTGCTTCAGGCAACATTCGTTCTGGCATTTGTGCACATTGTGATCAACGACGGCGTAATGCTTGTTGTAACGACCAATGTCCCTTCTTTAGCTGGTATTGGGGTGTGTTGCGGTGGTGTTACTAGGTTGTTTTACTTTAAACATTGGCACATTCTTTTGTGTCCGCTTGCTAACCACGTGGCCACATTAACTTGAGCGCTCAGTCGGTCCCGTTTGTACCAGGCGCATGCAGAGTGCCTTCCGAATGCAGCGGGCCGTTGTTGTGAATACTGCCCGTGATGCTGGTGTGTGTTGACGAACGGTCGCGATGCACACGTGGGCTGTTGAGCACACTTCAAATGCCCCCCACTGGTGATACCGTTCGTGAACACTGTCTCAAGTACAACATGTTGACGCAGGTGGGGTGTGCCGAGCGCGCAGAAAATAGCGAGTGAGTTGTATTTCTGTAGTGGTCGCTATTCTGTCACTCTGTGCCGTATGGGTCGCTTCCTCGGTTCGGATGGCTCGTGACCTTGGGCACAGACGACTAAGATATACAGACTGTCAACGCCTAGGCTTTTCGTGTTGCACAAAATTTCGTGTCGCCCTGGTGGTGAGGGACCGAAGCTCGGAGTTTTGTAGGTCTGGAGGGTAGCGCTGCCATGTAGGAGACATCAGAACTAAACTCTTCAGACAGAAGGCAGGTAGCTAGCTGAGTGATATGCCGGATGTCCCCTTTTGTCGAAGGGACTTGCATGGCTGGTTAGGGGGAAGGGGGTGGTATAGAAGAGGGTTGAGACTCAAGGTCGCCTGGCAGAGGGCAATAAACGGCAATAAAGCTACAATGCAGAAGCTACCCCAGTCGTCTGGTCTCGGGATGAGAATATACATAGTCTAGAACCGAAAATTTCCTCACCACACTGCTGGGTCATTCCATTACCACCGGTGTGACAGTTTCAAACACAGAAAAAACTAACTATCTGAAAATAAAATGTGTTCTTGTGCAGTTCATTAATAAACTACTCAGTTGCCCTGTTTAATTAATACACAAATAATAAAATATATTTTAATCAGGCGAAGTCATTATAAATCCTTGCCTCAAGTGTATTACACATTTTCGACTTCTTGTAACAGTTTTCTAGTTGAACTAATAATTCTGTAAACGTGATACCAATACAATTTCAATTCGTTCAGGAATACATTTATAGAAACCTGTAGTTTTTAAATATCTAAACATAACAGCTAAATAAAATTCTAAATTAATTTGGCATTATAATGACAGTGTGGTCCCGTCACGCGTGCGACAAAATGGTTTGTGTCAGGGGAAAAGTTTTTTACTGTCGTCCTATTATGTCCAGAATGTTTCATTCATTAAGATGTTAACATACACGAACTAGCACAAGTTCACAGACAAAAAAATTATACTTAGAACTGAAAAAAAAGGAAAATGCAATTCAAAAGATTACCTGTAAGAGCATTAGGGTGTTTTTCAGTTATAAATTATGCTTTATTAGTACGCCCTTAAATCTGGATATTTTAATACACTGATAAGACTTTCTTTATTCATGTAACGAATGTCACCATTGTTTGCCTTGATAAATATACCATTGGTATCACGAAGTACGAATAGCAAACCAATTTCAATTCCCATCTTTAGCAGATTACTCCAGTTATTTTTTTTTTAATTTTACCTTTCCAGGTTTATCAAGGAATAAGTATATTCCAGTTTTTTTTGGTTGTCGCCTGATTTATCCTTCATCTCTGTACATTACTGTGGCTATATCTTCAGAAGCTTCACTAAGAGTCTGAATACACCTCAGAATACTTTAATCTATGGGTTCAATCGTCGATGTAATTAGATTTTTTTTTTAATTTAGAATAGTACTTGCAGGTTGTGCGAGATACTGGAACAACAAAATCTGGTTGCAGTTCATTCTAATCTGACTTCCTAGTGACAATAGTATTGGGATGAGCTCTGGTATTTGTGAATATCTCACAAGCTTCGGCTATTTTCATGGCAATGTAAAAAGCATAGGCCTAACAAGTAACGTTCTTGGATATAGTTTTAAGGATAACTGTTTGTATTATAACACAGCAGACAGATTTAGATCAAATACAACTAAATCCTGGAGCTTAACTAATCCTTAAAGTACTTTATCAAGCCCTACGTTTCT
>PNEQ01082286.1:14106-45921 GCA_003012365.1 Medauroidea extradentata | reverse complement strand
TTGCCGAAGGTTAACGAGCTGGGCCGAGCATACCCGATGTATTTTATTAACTAAATAATTGTTATATAAAATTATTTTATATAAAACGTTTTTATTAAATAGTCTTTTTATTAAAAAGATTTTATTTTAATTAAATTAATTTTTTAATGCAAGTGGGGTTAGGATGGAATGCAAATTCAAAATTTTTTTGGAAGACTCGTAAGAAACCACCAAGATGGTGGACGGAACAAGATGGCAGAATTTTTAAACTTTTTTTTTATTTTTAAATATTTTTTTGGAATTTTTTAATTTTTTTTTTAATTTTTCGAAATTGACGTCATTAAAGATGGCGGTCGGAAACAAGATGGCGGCCGGAAACAAGATGGCGGCCGGAAACAAGATGGCGGCCGGAAACAAGATGGCGTCGGGGTGTCGGGTTACAGGGGTCAAAGGTCAAGGTCACGGGGTCAAAGGTCAAGGTCACCCTCACACCCTCAGCCCCCAGCCCCTGTGCCCGGACCGCCATTTTCCTTCTACTCCTGACTTTTTAATCATCACATTGCATCTAACTGAAGTGCTGCTGCTGTGTGTAAAGTGGATATAATTATTTTACGCCTAAAAGTTAATTTAACGAGTGCAAAATGTCGTACCAAAAGCAGCCATATCTATTACACAGGTCGTTACTCCAAGCAGCCAACAGGAGAAAAGCATCAAAGATATGTCGTTCAAAACTACATATGAAACCAAATGAAACTAATTTACTTTGAACAAGAAAAAACTGCGATCTGAACTTGTTCGTAGCTCGTGTATAACTGTTCCATAAAACTGAACATGTTTAAGTGATGTAGCTCTGTATCCAGTGTGACCGCGGCCTTTTTTTATAACCGTATCGTGTAACACTCTGCTATTTACGACGAAATATCATACAATAAGGCCATACGTCGATGTAGTATTTCAGGCACATATCTAAACTGTAATATTTGTGTAAGTACTTAATAATTTTTGCGTATCATTATTATTACTTCTAAATACATAAGATCAATTAATAAATACGTCACGAAACAAATTTATAAATATTGAAGTTTTAAATATTATTTATATAGGTATTTCTTGTCTCTTAAAAGTTAACAACTGTGCCATACATTCAGTGAGCTGAACGTAGTTCCTACAAGCTGCGGCTAGCCTCGTGTTGAGGTATGAGAAATACCTACAGAGATGGACAACTCTGAGCGGCCGTAATCCTCTCAAACAGACTAGTGCCTTAAGGGTGTTCAAGTGCGATAAAATCGTAATTTTATATATATATATATGAAATAGTGTTAGTTTTGTAGACGATACACGTGAGTACAGTTTCCGCTTACGAAACAATTTTAGCCGGCGTAGTTTTGTCATAACGGTGTGTCAAAGTCAAAATTTGCATGTTCTGCTGCCATGAAAATCGTTACAACCAACTGACTTACGTATGTGAATTAATTCACAGTGAAACAAAATACTGTGGGCTACGTAATAAAACATTAGAATAAATCACGTGAATAGATTTTGTATTAAAAAAAATTGCTGAATTTGAAACTTTTTTCTGTAATTTGCGATTATTTTTTAAATTAAAAATATTACATTGTGGGTATTTTAATGTTTTATTGCATAGCTCATGGGATGTAAGTTCACAGAGAATTATTTTGTTTAAGTAGGTCAGTTGGTTTTCACTATATGCATGACAGTCTAACAAGCAAATTTTGACTTTGACACACCGTTGTGAGAAAACTATGAGAGCTAAAATTGTTTCGTACGAGTAAAATGTACTCACAGGTATCGGCTACAAAACGAAAAATGTTTCATAAAAGTATAAAATTGTGATTTTTATTGCACCTGAACACCCTTAAAGAGGGCAGTCAAGTCACAGCTAGGACATACAACGCGACAGCTCGATGGTGTGACGGGACTTCGCACCGCCACTGGAAGTGCAGGCCAGTGACTGGACGCGCAGTGCTCACGCACAAGAATCAACTTTCAAACACTGGTCATAATGATTATTTTTCACAATACACACGTACGTGTAATTATATATTCACTACGCGCTACTTAACTATGCTTGGCGAGTGAATGTCGTACGTTTGTGTATAACACTTTTTATTAGTTTGCATGCTAAATACCATCATCTTAAAATATTCGTTGCTACAAAAATAATATCTGTTTTAAGTAAACAAATAATATTATTTGTTATAATACTGACGATAATAATAAGCTTAGCGTATACTCAACCGTTTTTAAATATTTTGCAATGCACGCCTCATTTACACGTGATTTTGTCAAAAATAAAAACAAAACACACAACACATTCCTAGCATAATTAATATGCTGAGGCTACTTTCCACAACGTAGGTGCAAATTAACTTTACATGTTAAATTCGGTTTAGTAGGTTCATTTATAACTTGTGCTGCCTTCTAACATATGCTGTTCCACAACAGTAAGGACTACTTTAATAGCAGCTGGATACTAAAATGTAAATATTAATTTGCTTTCTATCGATCCTGTTGCTCTTAAAATACGTGTATTAAAATTTATATACCTACTCGAGTCGTGAAAATTCGCAGTTGGAGGATACACATTACTGACCACAACACGAATCCAAAACTTTAAATTCATGTTACCTTATTTATTACAAAAATATGTTGTACCAATTCTGAAGAAACTTTGGAAAATGGTCCTCAGATATTTCATACAATCGAAAATGTTCAAAGAGCAACCAACTTTAAAAATGTAATACACTGTATAAACAAAACTAATAAAACTGAGGTCGCTGTATTACGTACAATATGTGTACAGAGTTATATTAAATTCTGATTAATAGTTCATTCAGATATCTGGTGTGATAAAGAATCTTCAGAGACCGCCAGTTTGTAAATATAAAAGCAGCATTAACAAAATACATTAAAGTTATTGTATCTTACGTAGTATTAAAATGTGTACCGAGTTTGATGAAATTAGGAACATCCATTCATTATATATTGAGAGTGATTAAACATGTTCAAACAGTTGCGATTTTGACATAACGGACACATGAACAAAATGTTGAAAATATTATCTTACTATGTACGAGTTCCGTAGGTATCTCACGTGATCAAATTATGTTCAAATAACCGACATTTTTATTATTGTGACACGGCATGAGCTAAAATAAATAACGTCATGTTGCTTTACTAGAAATTCGCTTACCGAGTTGGATGGGATTCTGATTAACATTTATTCAGATATCATGTTTGATCAAAAATGTTCAAGTAGCCACAATTTCGATAATACGAACTCGGCATGTATAAAAACATAAATGCCAAGCTATCTAACAAGGCACTTGCGTGTACCGAATTCTATGAAATTCTGAAATACGCTCAGATAACTAGTGTGACAAAAAAAAGTTAAAATGGCTGTCGTTTCGAAAATATAAACTCGACATGACGCAACACACAAAATTATACAAGTGTACAAACTGATGAAATTCGGGAAAATATTTCTTCAGATTTGCCATATTATGCTAACAACATAAAACTGGCCGAAATTTTAAAAAATATGAACATGATATAAAAATACACGATAGTCAAGTCACCTTACTAGCTAGTAGGTTACCAAGTTTGTCGAAATTCTGAAAATTATAGTCTAAGATATGTCATATTATGCTAACAATTAAAAAATTGTCCCGGCATTTTTTAATTTTTGAACATTACATGAATGAAATACACTAAAGTCAAGCCAGCTTACAAAGTACTTTTTATGTAGGCCTACCGAATTTGATGAAATTCTAAAATATGGTTCCTTAGATACCTACTGTTATCGATAAATGTTAAAATGTTCCTCATTTAGAAAATATGTACATGACATGAACGAAATACGCAAAAGTAAATTAATGAAAATTACGGAAATTCTAGGTGGTTTTTAGGAGAAGTTGGGAAATTTCTGTAAAGAAAGATGCCGGGAGACTGCCGAGTGTGTCTGAAATTGCCCTCTCCCTTACCCTCACTCACCATTTCCTGTGCTAGAAAGAAGAAAACTGTACTACTAATATAGTAGAGTTAAAAATATTTTCTGATTATTGTTATTATTATTATTTGCAGCTGGCGAGGACTAAGCGGATCGCGCAATGTTTCTGACACTTCTGTCCATCAGCGTTTTTGCAGCAGGTAAGTTGTTCCTAAACTGCAGTAAAAATAATAAAGTAAACATTTTAAGTAATTAATAGAACATACCAGCATATTATTATTAATTGTGTTTGAAACAAAGCTGAAAAAGTTTCGACCATTAAGATATTTAAACAAATACAGCAACTGTTATTAAACACTGTATAATCAACGCATACTAAGAATGATTGTGCATGTACCTAATAGCAACCATTTTGAAACTTAACATCACTAACAACGAACAAACGTAGGTGCAGTCGCGCGAAAAAAAAGTGAAACATGTTTACAAGTTGTATGTCATAGTTACGCACGTTTAAATATGTAAATGAAACTCGAGTTTGCTTCAAAAATTTCGTAGAGTAATTTTTAATTAATGATAGCAAACATAAAAAAAATAAGATACGTATCATAAAATGACGGAAATGACAAAAAAAAAATTCTACTCAGATGTGTTGCTTCAGTGCATTTTTTTGTGTAGTTAGTAATATGTACAACATTCATAGTATTCTACTGTAATATTACATTGCACGGGGTAGTCACATTTGTATTATGAACAATAATCTGGCATCATACAATGTCGCCAGTCGCACGAAACCGACAAATTAATAATGCAAGGTGTGCGTCCAGATAAACAGTTCGAATAGTCATTTCTCCAGCACCTATGTAAGAATCACTCGAAAAGCATACTTATTTTGGTTTAAATACTGTGTGCACTCAGTAAAATTTTTATGCTTTTTTCATAATACAATTATTAGTACAGCCTGTCGATAAAAAAGCTTATATTTAGTTGTTTCTTAATCACTTCATTTAAGGGAGCGGTTCACCCAAAATTTTAATTTATTTAATAATTTTTATATTTGCACGATACATGGTGTGTTGTGTATACATACACTGTCACTAATTTTAACTGTGATGAAAATATTTTAGCTTTCATATTTCTTGTACAAGTCCAAATTCGCGTAAAACGGTTTTATGCTAGAAGGAAACACCAACTGACGTACCGAAATAAAATAATTCACACCAAACAATAAATATCGTATGAGGATAACCGAGGGTCAGGGCATACAGATTTTTTGCTCCCCGAATACAGATTTTATGAGTGGGAGCTCGTATGCAACCTGCGTACCTCGAAGGATGACATGAAATTGGGCCCTACGATGGAGAAGCGCCGGAATGATGAGGGCGGAGGGAACAGGAGGTCGTCAGGAAACCCTCCGGCCAGCAACATAGTTCGGCACGATTTCCACATACGAAAATCTGGCGACCGGCCTCGTCGGCAATTGAGCCCGGATCGCCATTGTGGAAGACGAGACCACTCGGCCGCCGCGGCCCCCTGTAATTCCCGCTGAAGAACAGCGTCACGGGCTACGCCAATACTGTACATGTGTAAAAACGGCAATGAATTTTATTTCGTATTTTTAGAAATATAAATAAAATTTTCAAATTTAAGTTCAGTAACTTTTAAAAACAACAAAATAAGGTTTAAAGCTGTTTTTATGCAGGTGTTAATGTATCCCGTGACGCTGTTCTTCAGTGAGAATTATTTCAGTTACGTAAAACAATCGGTTTCCCTTTCTAACGTAAAACATTTTTATGCAAATTTGGACGTTTGACGTGCCATTACATAAAAACTACGAAAGATAAAAAAAATTACTTTAAAGAAAAAATTAGTGACAGTTCATGTTTATATAACAAATCATGTCTCGCACAAATGTAAACAATATTAAGTCAGTTACATCCCCCTTAATAAATTATTTCGGGATAAATTTATTTGAAAAAAGTATGGGCAGCAAGGACCCAAGTGCGAAACACACACCATATCTATATTCATACAGAGTAAAGTCAATAAAACTTTCATAGTATATTCTTGCAGTTTAGTCCGGCCGCCGTAACAACAGCGCCAATAAAACACAATATTCTCGGTAACTTGGTGAACTACAGCCAAACAACAAGGGGGTCAAGTTTCCCAGCGAGTGTCCAGACCTGTTCTTCTACGACCGTGGTCATAACTATAGAGTATATAATTAGCTGCCTCTCTCTTAATTCGCTCACTCCCTTTCTCTGATAGTACACAAGCAACTTCAAAACGCAGCAGTACGAGACTCTTCCGCCTAAACACGAATCGGAATCCCAAGGTGGGAGGCGAGTGGCTTGACCACATCACCGCTGATACATTCTGTCTAGCATACATGATGTTTCTGAAATGCTTTTACAAACTTCAGGGGTAGGTTCCTTACACCAAGACAAGAAAAACAAAGTTAATATTAACATATGTCCGAAAACCATTAGCTTTTGAATTATCAATGAAAGTTTAGTTCAATGTGTTGCAAAGTAATTAGTTTTGTAAACAGTAATTGGATAATGTTATTGATTGTAGATACCCTAATTTCTATTCTCTTAGCACAGGTGAAAGTTTCATAATCTCAAAGTGTAGTTTTATATAGTAAAGAAAAATCCTAAATTGTACCAAACTAACTTACATCCTCCATGGTAATCATAAAGGAACATTAATAACAAACTATGCTATTCCAGTAATGTCCTTGCAAACTCAGATGGATTTTTAAAAAAGAAATTAGAAGCAATTCTAGATCAAACTGCAATCTACATTTCTACCGTACACAATTATGCTAGGAAACAAATTGCTGTTTCCCTCTTTTACTCAAAGATACTTCAAAATATTTTTGCGATTACGCAAAGAAAATATTTTGTATTTTTAACTGTTGAAATAGGATTATAGTTACAAAAAATTCATTGTTTCACAAATAAAATAATTTTCTTAGTGAGGTAGCATCAAGAGGCTTAGTTCAGTGAGTTTATTTTTACTTTAACTTTATTTCAATTCTGTGGGTTCTTTTTCTATTTGCACGAACAGAAAACAGCCAAACTGCGGCCTCGACATGAGCTTGCAAGGTTAACTATGTACAATTTAAATATTTTAATTTGCTAGTGTCTGAATTTGAACCAAATTACAATCGATTTCCTTTCGTACGTCCGTATTTTTTCTGAATAGCACACTGTGTTACTGACATAAAATTTATTTGTGCTTTGGCTACGCTAGAACGGAATTTTAACGTTTCACGTTTGCAAATTCTAATTATAACCTTTTTGCTTGCTGTTAATTCTGGCCAGAAATATTATTTAATTATTGCACATAGTCAATTTGTTTTTTTTTTTTTTTTCACTCACATATGAATATACTATTGTTATAGCGTGAGTGGATGCCCTCTTAGACAAGGTAATAGCTGTGCACGGCATGCGCTGTAATGCCCCATTTTTGGTATTTCACTAAATTTTTGGTACCTCAATATGACTCTCTATCCCGTTTTGAAGCCCGCACTTCCCCAACTATAAATAATAAAATTGTTTGACAGAAACTTTTGCAGGCACACGCACAACTCGTCAATTTTTTTAAAACTTAATATTTAACACTTTACCCCATTTTGCAAGCACCCTCACCCCAATTCACTGAACTCAATTTTTGTGACAGAATTCTTCTCTTCGAGAGCGCACGCACATTCCATACTAAAGTTTTCTTTTCCACTAAATTTTTGGTACCCTGTTTTGGCCGACTACCAGGTTTTGCCCCTCCCCCCCCCTCCAAAAAAAATCCTCTTCCGAAAAAAAAAATCGGCAGAAACCTTCGCGAACGCACGCACAACTCACCCAAGTTTCATCGCGATTGGATGAATGGTACAGGAACACATAAAATGCAAACACAGGTGTGTGTGACGTTGTTTTGTCTCTTCACCTCATTTAGCCATCAAGGCTCTTAAGACCTCGTTGTTATAGGGCCGTAAAACCCTCTCACCTCACCACCTGTTGGTTTAATCCTTTTGTTTAAAAATACTGTCGTACGTACACGTCACTCATACAATTATTTAAAACCCTATTGCAACAAATATTGAGCAATAGTCTTATGTATCCATGCCAATTTTAATAACTACAACTTTCCACACAAGCGTAGGCCTTATTAGCTTCTTAGAGATGTGGGTGAGGCTCCCGTAGCCTTTCTTTGTTTCGTACCCTTCCAGAACATGTTGGAGGTTGGACAGCTTCGTAATATAACTTGACACTAAAACACTAGAGTCACTAAATGGGTATAACACCTAAGTTTTGTGTTAGTGTATCCGCTAATAATATAATTCATTTTAGAATGTGCGTGTACTAAGCTCTGACCCCAAAACCTGTTCTGTAGTCACTAAAGAAACCCAAGAGATATAACGGAAACATGATACACAAAACTTTAAAGGGGAAAAGAGTTAGACGAAATATATTGTTGCTAACCGTTGAGAAGGGTAAAAATAGTATTTCTCGACCGTACAGACCTTTATTTCCAGGAAACGAAAAATATGTTACTGTATATTTGTTCACAAATGTGCTACAAGCATAAATTGCATACAATGTACGAAACTAAAGTGGAAACTCCGTCTATACACGTCACGCGTAAACAAAATAACACAGTTTTAGTATTACGTATGGTCTCCATGTCCCTATATTATTGTCTCACACCTTCGAGGCATGTTACTAGAATGTCGGTGGATATGTGCTTGTGGGATATCCTACCAATATTCAAGTTCTGTATGTGGGAGAAGTAACCATGTGGCAACAAAATAATGTTTCCATAGAAAGACGTCTGTTAATAATCTAAGCCAGGCTGCTATGGTTAATGCGAGAAATAAAGATGAAAAGGGGGGTTATTCTCCAATAAGGGGAAGTACTGCTTTAACACATAACAAATTCTAAATTTCAACATATGCAATGTTTCTATTGTAAGTAGAAGTAGCATTTTTAGGTAAATTGTCCCCAAAGAGAGAAAACAAATGGTTCCGTTTGATTTTCAGAGGAAATAAGTAAATAAGTATTGTTATATATTCCATTATTGATTGCTGACAAAGTTAATGTTACAGTACTTCTTTATTCGGGTGTTTTTTGTTCTTTGGTGAACAAGGACTTGTAATAAGTTATAATGGCAGATTTTACTACACGGATTAGTTAAAGTACAAAAAGGGGGAGAGACAGGATTCGCTCTTGCAAATGGAGGAGTAATAGTTGTAAATTGCACATTGCGGTTTAAGGTTAAAATATAAATATTTTATGTAAATGAAATATAAATCATTATTTATTTATTTTGGCTAAGCGAAAAATATTCTCACCTCACATTTCATTCCAGTATTTGCTCTATTCCTGTGTGAAATCATGATGTCACAACCTGCCCCAAGCTCCTCATTGATTATTGGATTGTTCTAATCGTAATTTTATGCTCCGTTATTCTATCGCGTTGTCGGTCGACCGTTTTGTTTTTCGTCGCTAGTCATAGAGGCCTTCAATTGTTTATCTCCTTACCCATGAGTGAGCGGCAGCATGTCGATTACTTGAACACCGTCTTTGCAGGTCCCACCAGGATTGCTATTAACAATGTTGGTTACAAGTTGTATCTCTTCCTGGCTGTTATGAGTGCTGATGTCGTCATCCTGCTTAGGGCAATGCAATATTAGAGTAGATGGAGAACTTGTCCTTAGGCTACAGATATCACATTTAATCGATCCGTGTAAAAAAAACTCAAGCAACAAGCTATCTCTTTAGCCACACCCTATTCCAATGTATATTATTTTAATGCTTCTGTTTCAAGTTGTTTACTGATAGATAAAAGTATTGCAAGATAAACAATCAACTGTTTGCTACGAAACAACAAAAACAACTAACCTTGGTTGACCTGACCACTGTGCCTCTATTTAATCACATTTTACTCAAGTGTTGTCTATCCATTGGTTAAATAGTGTACAGATAACGAAACAATTAACCTGGACCTTGTGATATAAAATGAAGAGACAATCGTACATGTTTGCTACTAACTGAAGGTTCACCAGGTAATGTACTAGCGTAACATTTAAGCTTACAAATAATAGGTTTTATGGTTGCCGCTTTCTTTCTGTTTAAGGCCATGATCCATAATTTCTACTGCTTTGACGATAATAATTTTCTTTATTATTTATTCCAGATATATATAAACTGTTGCACAGTTTTGTTAAAATAATTTTTACTATGTAGCCTAATTTTTTCTAGACAAAAAATTTAGTAGATTCGGCTAATTACTTCATAAATGGGAATTTCCTTAGTTGCATAATTAGCTGAAACCATTGCGTATTTTGTCCTAAAGAAAATAGTTATCACAGTATACATTGCTTTTAACCAAACTGTTCAACAGTTTTTCGATATCGGCTCTCTTTTAGGACTTAAAAAAAATTACTGTCATAAAAGAAGTAAAAATGATGGATCATGGCCTAACAACATTGGCGAATGTCTGCTTCTCGAGGTGAGATCCCCTACTTCGAGTTTTAGGGCCGATATTATAAACCTCTTTCGTATGACAACCAACTGCTATCCCTATAGAGAAAGCATTGATGAGCAGTTGGTTGTCATTCGAAAGAGGTCTATAGATACGGCCCTTACTCCCTCACTTCGTATTAATTTTTTCAGACTAGGCAGCCTGTTCAACCGTAGTGTACATTTCGAACAAGTATTTCTTGCGATTGTGGGCTCGGTCTCTGCTGCCTGTTATGGGAATGGGTTGAAGGTAGTATTCATTTTCCGTGTAGCTAGAAGCCTATGTGGTGCAGTGGTCAGATCACTTGCCTCACGACAAAAGCTCAATTACGGGTTAGGTATCTCAAGATTTTCACGAACGGGAATCGTACCGGGAACCTACAATTGCCAGCAGGCTTTCTGGGACATTCCTGCTTTCCCTGCTTTTGCATTGCACTGATACTCCATCCTCACCTCATATAATCTTTACGAAACACCAAATATCCTCGTTTGGTTACCCCTTCTGTGAAAACCTTTTTAATATTTTATTATAATCCATCTCTATAGCCAAACTCATTCATTATAGATAGATACTCCTTGATTAATGATGTGTGCGTAGGAACCGTTTTGAAATTATGAAGGCATACAAGAAACGTTTAAACGGAAAGAATCGACTTTTCTGCTGTCAGTAGTGCTTCTAAATGCTGTAACAAATTAGCAAATTTCGGACTGGACATATTACCTGGTCTATTGGAGGACTTGGATGTACAATTAACGCACTACCATGAAGGTTCTCTTGCACATTTCAGTTATGAAGCTCGCCACTCCCAGCGGTTAGATTAGGTGGGCGTTGGCAAGGCGCAGGCGTACTTGTAAGATAGCCAACTGATTTCTTTCTGTGCACCGCAACTGAGATATCGTATGTTTCTCAACAACAACTTTCCACAGGCAGACCCAGTGTGGAACCACAGCGATAGCTTATCGTGTTAATGATGTATAGAGAACACGGTGAAAAAACTTTTAAAAAACTTTTAACCCCCAAAGCATAACGATACCTTGCCAGGATTATAAGATATCGAGGATATATATATATATATATATATATATATATATATATATATATATATATATATATAAACAATTTTACCCATTACTACCCCTTAGTGGATGCGTAGGCCGCAAGGAATAGCCACCCTTAAATTTCCATAATTCGAATAGAAAATGAACACTACTGCCAGCTGCCACTAACGAGTTCGTATATAATATCACAGCCATTCCCAGTCGCCTAGACTTACACGGGATTCGAACCCAAAACCTCCTTCCAGTGTTTCAAGTAACTACGCCAAATTATGTCGTCAGAATTCTTAAGAAATTAAATGTGTATCATAAAGGCCTGTGCCCAAAGAGGTATATGTATCCAAAGCGTAGCAAACAGTAACAACTTTCAAAATGTTTCTGGAACATTTTACATAATTCCATCCACAACATTGTCGGACTCCGAAAAATAATGAATGAGCTTTTTTGGTATTCACGTAAAGCTTCATTCCTATTAAAAAATAATCTCGATATATCAACGGGTTCAAGAGATAAAAGTATTGACTGAAACAATTTACTTTTAAATGCCCTTGAAAGTTCAATTTCGAAAAATCCTGTTACTACTTTTATAGCGATGTGCGTAAGCTTAATTTTAAAACAAAAATCACTTCGATATCTCAAAGTGTTTAAGCGCTATCGAGGATTAATTGAAAACATATATCATCTCTCTTCAATCCCCTAACATTAAAATTTCGGAAATTTCCTTCATAGAGGATACCTACAGAGTAAGGGGTAGTTACCCTCAAAATTTCATGTCTCTAGCTAGGTCCAGCGATTTGGGCTGTGCGTTGAGGAGTGAATGAGTGGATGGTACACTGCATGTTGTGTATGTATAAGAAAATCTTTTCTGATTTATTTTATTTTTTGCAGCTAGCGAAGGCTAATTGACTCGTACAATGTACCTGAAAATTCTCGTGTGCATCAGTGTCTTTGCAGCAGGTAAGAAGTGTCTAAATTACACTAAAATAATAAAGTAAAATTTTTCATGTAATAAATATTGTATACTAGCATATCATTATTGTGTTTAAACCAAAGCTGAACAAGTTTCTAACCTAATTTGTTACAAAGTTACATAAACTACTATTAAACACTATACCACTGGTTGAGCCATATTGACTTTAATTGATTTTCTTATAACACAGATAACAGAGAGATTGCTTTGTGGTTTTTTTTTTACTAAAGCGTGACGTAGTCTACAGTATATTTTTACATTTTGGAATACATACTATATGGTTTTTGCTACTTTTCTTACCAGTTGCTCGGGTACGTAAATAAATTTTTCCTTGTCAGCTGTTTCACGTTACAAAATAATATATATGTATGTGTATGTACATATATATATATATATATATATATATATATATATATATATATATATATATATATATGTTACAACGACTACAGCAAGTCAATTAAGATTGATCTAGAACCTGTCGTGCTAAAATTGTTGATACATACAAACACAGAAGTTATCATATAGAAAGACGGATAAATTCACGACAATATTGATCAACCCCACTTAAGTAATGTTGTGAGCCGCGATTATCGTGCGAGCAATGTAAGATGATACAGTAGCGGCAGAACTGAAGGACCTCGGCGCGTACTGAGCGGCTTGTATTACCTTCGTAATGTACCATGGCAGCCACCTTAATGTCTATCTCGAGTTTTGTAAAGACTCAGATAACAGTAGTTATTATAACCTAGAGTTTTCTTGGTTGTACTCTCTTCTCCTGGATGGTGCTTCGACCCTGATGCGATGTGCTTCTGGGAGCTCCCAGATAAAGACTTGCCACGAGATTCCTGGACGTTTGATAAAGAGTATAAAAGGGAGCTATGCCAGAGACAGAGGGAGTTCTGCTGAAAGACATATAGTGTGATGAGTCGTGGCGATAGTGACGGGTTGCGAGCTGTACCCTAGCATTTTCGGCGATATTATATGTTGCGAGAAGTAGTGCGACGAGGGTGTTCCGGTACTTTAAGTGGTCCATCAGGGTGTGTCTCAAGCTAGGACATTTGGTCAACCATTTGTGAGCTGTCAGAGAGACATTTTACGTACTGTGAAATTGTTTAGAGGAACGAGATTTTATTATCTAGATTATATAAGTTATATGTACATAGTAATTATTTGTTTTGTTTGCTATCAACTTATAACGAACTGGTGACTATTACAGAGACATTTATTAATAGTAGTATTTGAACGTTAATGACAGACATTTTACTGTAGATGGTCGTACATAAATTAGGTTTTCTTTAATGATTTTCTTATATTTAATCAAAGACCTTATTCCCTCAGTGTAACTTGCCCTAACTTATATCAATAATTTACAGTGCACTATCAATTTGTCTATGTACGTACAAACACTCGACGCATTGGAACTAAACTTCACATTCTAAGAACCAATCACGCCAGTAAAAAAGAGGAAACGCATTTACAATTTTGGTCTAATGTGATACGATACTACTTTAAATATTGAGTTTGAATTCGAGTTTATCTCAAACATTGCATAAAGTTAATAAAATTGGTGACAAATGTATTCGAAAAACTTCTTGTCCATCTAGCATAAAACTAAGAAAATGGCAATAAATATAACCCCGTTACAGTTGTATTGCTGAAATACAGTTGTGCGTTTGTTGCCCTTCTTTCATAGAAACATTGATGTGAAGTCTGGCCACAGTAACAAATGGATTTTACCACATTTATTTTGGACAAAGACTGCTTTAGAACTGTAATGTAGACAATATTAATTTAGGACTTCAGAAAGTCATCTTGCTACAAAAATATGTTCGGAGCAGTATTATGCATAAAAAAAATTAGTGAATAATTAAGGATAACGAACAACTCTAATTAGAGACTAAGTAGTTTTTTTAATTTTTTGAATTAATTAAATGTTATATTTAATTTTCACGATAGCAATTATTCACTATATAGACAATTCTTCCGACTTACATTGTCATAAGCTATCACCATGAAAAATTAACACATTCCAATTTACGTATGTTGTACTACAATGTTGCTTCATCTTTGCGTGCTTACCATCCATAGTAATGTTTCTGTATTATAATATTGCAGTAACAGGTCTAGCCCTATTCGTCTGAATAATCCGAACCATTTACCTGGAAATAGACCACTGCAAGTATATAACATATAATTAACAAATATAGAGATGTACATGTAGATATATTGTTCAAATTGTCGTTTCCCAATCACCCTTTGTATGAACTTCTAGAACTGCAAACTTTTTTTAAAAACTGTCACGCAGAACACGACTTTTTAAGCGCTAATTTGAAACATTTTTCGTGCGTTTTTTCTTTATAAAAACGTTTTTTGAGAAATTGCTTTAAATAATTTTTATGAAATGACAGACATGCAGGATCAAACACATTTTCCAGGTACTTTTACCCTTTAAAAATCGAACGTTTGAAAATCTTGGAAACCTGTCTTGAACATTTGTATAAGTATTCAAGTGAAGTATAAAGCCACCATAGCCCACTTTATTTTAAAGCTAAATGAACTTGTATAAATCGAAGCGTTCGTTGAATAACGAGGGTTGATCGAAAACATATTTCACGTATTTTACTCCCTTAAGCGTCGAATTACGGAAAAATTATTATATTTCTTTGTAAGCATGTATGTATGTGGCCCACTGTAGTCAAATTCACCACGATAGCTCTTCATGTTCGAGCTAAACTGAAAATTCGTTGAAAACCATATTTCATCCTCTTCACTCTCTTCGGACTTGAATTTCAAACATTTCTTCTTAATTAGTGCTCGCCAACCATCTGAGGAGAATACACATTAAACGTGACACGTTTCTAGGTCCAGCGGTTAGGCTGTGGCTTGATTAGTCGGTCAATTAAGTGAAGAGATTACAAGTGAAATATAGTAACATTTATCTCTTAACCTTCTGGTATTTTTTGCTCATAATGTACACCACTGTGTGTAGGCAGCTGCGCAGTGCCAGGCTGTGTATCCAGGGACTATGGGTACGGCAGCACAGTGTGTGTATGCAACTCTACATACTGCGACACTGTAGAGCCTACTACGAAGGACCAGCTGATCAAATGAGTCATCAGACACTATGTCAGCACCAAGGCTGGCAAGAGACTGGAGGTCATGAACATGAAGTTCTCTCCATCCTCCAGTAAAGATGGTGAGTCTACATATACATCAGCACTGCGTATCTATCACTTCCAAATAATATCATATCATCTATTTGTTTTTATTTCATCAACTGAGGAAAAATATATGATTGGCAATAACAGATACTGTCATTTTGTGTCCTAGTTTACGGACTGGATCTTGTAGACATGTTCGTTTTAGTTTCAAGCGAGGCAGTCACCTTCACTGTGGACCGCAAGTCTCGGTACCAGGAGATGTTGGGGTTTGGAGGAGCAGCCACTGATTCTGCCACGATCAGCGCTTTTTCTCTCAGCCCAGGAGTTAGAAACAAACTAATCAGGTACTTGGCAAGAAACAATTACCTTTACAGAATACCAAAAAATCTTTATTCCTCTTCTGAACCCGCGTGGCACAAGTTTCGTTACGCAGTAGTCATTAGCGAGGTAGTTATTGCTAGTAATCAGCAAGCGAGTATTCACGTCAAACTTTATTTTATTTAAGACCAATCGCACACTACCAAATGTATATTGTGGTAATAAGAAGAATGTGTTTTTGTGTTTTGTAACGAAGTAGGGGACTGCTACCAAAAAAATTAAACACAAATACAATAAGACCTTGCTTGCCACATATGCATAATAGAAAAGTTTATCTTTATTTTATATTTATACCATGCATATTACTTGCCTCATGGAAGTTTCATTTGAATAACAGTAGTAGCAAAATATGAAAACAAAGAGTGAATAACTTAGTATTAAAGAATCTCTAGGAAAACAGCGAGTAATAATTCTCTGAAATTGAAATTTCGTTGATATTTTAAGTGGACGCCCATATGCCACATTAATTAGGCGTGTTTTATGTTAACATTGTAATCGCAAAAGAAATAAATGTTTACGATATATTACACCAACTGTTATGTATTACGTAACGGCCAGCCATTAGAGAATGACAGTCATTTCAAAATTACAAAATATTTTTTTCTTGTTCATAAACGTACTAGTTTAGAAAGTTTAAAAAAATTAATAATCAGGATTTGGTTTCCAGGTCATACTTCGCAGAAGATGGAATCGGATACACTTTTATTCGTGTACCAATGGCCGGCTCTGACTTTTCAACTCATTACTATGAATATACTGATAACTATCCTAATGACACCACCTTAGCGCACTTCAATCTCACAGATGAGGATTATAACTACAAGGTATGTACAATTACTTACAATATGTCATCATTTGGAAGAACTATGTAACTTTATCACTGTATTAATCGTTGTGAACCAAAAGGTAACTGGTAGACATTTCCTTGTTTTTATTAAAACAAGATAACAAATATTCTGCAATTCCTACAAATTTTAAATGTAAACGTTTGTATTTTTCACATAAACAAATTCACTTAACAGCAGACTCTCGTTCGGTTCGGACTTAGCTGATCGAAGAGACGAAAATAGTCGAAGATGTTTCACTATGTCTTTATCTTAACGCAAGTAACCTCGCAGTTCGGCTTCTTACTGTGACACAGCCCCGTGACGTCAGGCAAACCCGATCACTGCTTACTAAACAAATATGTATAATAACACTATCCAGTAAATCAATTCTAAATTTTCACTCCAGCACATGTTTAAGATATATCTACAAGTCGATGTTGAACTCTACTGACCAACTTCAGCAGGTGATTCATAATGCATAATTAAGTAGAAAAGATA
This sequence comes from Medauroidea extradentata, assembly GCA_003012365.1. Taxonomy (NCBI): domain Eukaryota; kingdom Metazoa; phylum Arthropoda; class Insecta; order Phasmatodea; family Phasmatidae; genus Medauroidea; species Medauroidea extradentata. The sequence goes on along the minus strand of PNEQ01082286.1, from coordinate 28,558 downwards.
TATGTGATCCATAGTCTAAGATTACAAAAAAAGTGTATTAACTCTTGAATGTGTAATTGAAAGAAAAGTTGTTAAAGTATTGTGCTTTCAATACATTTGAGTAGTGTATTATTAAACGAGGACTTACAAAACACAAACGCAAACAGCCGGTGATGAATCTACAGTTTGATTACAACTTTACAGGACATAATTTACGTCTTCCCACTTTGATCCATTCGTCTTTTATGACGGGAGACTCACTCGATTTTATTCTCCAGAACGGCTTTAAGGAAAATTTGGGAGTAGCTCAGAAAAATTATAAGTCTCTCACTTAGGCCGCGGTCACACGGGCCTCGGAACTGCTCAGCCGTACGTGTGGTCACACGGTGTCTGAAGTAGTTCACATCGTTGCTGCTTCCTATTCAAACTGAACAGGTTGTAAAGGTTCTTCGCCTAAACAACAATCTCTATGCCTTGCTGTGATTGGCTCGTTAAACGTCAACAAGCATTGCGCACAAGATAGCTGACAACCCCGTGTTATGTTGCAGCAGCGGAAATTAAGTTATTAAAATGTTTTGTTGGCTACGTATGAGTAAAAATAGTTTCATATTAAAATATGAGCCCTTCAATATATTTTCAACGGAAAAAGAATGTTTGCCATTTCTAGTACTCTTGCATGCACGAAGCAGGCACGTAGTCGTTTGCGGTAAAAGTTACTTTTCGAAAATCCTTGCCACGTTTCATAAAGTGTAACATTGGTTTAAATGTTTAGTGTCACGAAGAATTTTTGTCACCACATAACACATTGCATCAACATATGATTGTGTTACAAGCTTTGGGACGGGGTAAGTAGAGCTTTCAAAAGGTTATGTTTATCGCGACCGACGCAACTTTTAATATGTAAAGTGAGTTCAAAAATATAACGTACATTTGACGTGTCTCCAGCTACTTTCCTCTGTTTACCTTTTGTACATAGGTTAAACGGTTAAACCAAACATAACATCAAAACAGTATACTGTCATAACAAAACACAATCGATTTTGACTGCGACAATCGAGTACCGTGTAACCACACGAACGTGTTCACTTCGGCAGCTATACACTGAACGTGTTTAAAAATGGCTGACTAAGGCCCGTAATTATAAACGTCTTTCGAAGTATAGCCAATCTCCCTCCACCCTAATCTGGAGTTTTGCATATTATAGACCTCTTTCAGAGAGCGGCGGATAGCCGGCGAACAACCATTCGCCACCAAGTTTCCACTTTTTGGGAGATTGCAGGTGAATGACGGCCAGACCTCATTCGGCGAATCACCAGCTGTTCTGTAGAGACGAAAAAATGGCGAGGAATTTTAACGAATTCATGCGGCACATGGATGAAATTGTCAACTTTTATAAATGAATAGAAGACCAAAGACATGCGCGACTACCCAAAATATATATTAGGGACATGGAAGATCCCTTTTCAACTGCAGTTCATCTCTGCGCGATACATCGCAAGCATTACATTCTGCAGTGATTTTCTTCCACATTTCCTTTTGTTGCAGTTGGACACGGAGTCAGTTTTCTTATTTGTAGTTATGTTTTTGTATTTTTATCAGGTCAAAAAAATTGCTTTTTCTTTAGGAGTGTATCGCATTGTCGAATTTTTACCCCCCCATAGTCAAACTTTACCGCGGCTTCTTTCAATCACTTCGAATATCTCACGTGTGTCCCACTACAAAGACAACAAAATTGTTTACAGACAAGGAAAACAAAATCGAAACGATTTTATTTTTAAAGTTAAGTGTGTTCTTTGAGCACTTGAGTCTATGTTCGCTGCTAAAAATGAAGCTGTGTTGCCAAATTTTATGAAGGAGAACCATCCAACTCCCTTTCAGCCGGCGATCTCCTGGCGATCCATCAGCAGACAACTATAGTGTAGGAAGGGTGGAAGACCACCAGCGAACTGCTGTGCGAATAAAGGCCAGGGGCTTGCCAGCAATCCTTCGGAGGACGTTTATAACTACGGCCCTTAAAGTAAAATGATAAGTATACTATTCCCTCACAAATTATACTCTTAGCTTTTAACTATGTGGCCTTCCTAGATTACAAATGGTACCTCGCTGCCTTCAGGTCGTTAAGTAGGTGCAAGTTTATTTATTAGTTCTGGAAAAGTCTGCAGAACATTTTATAAACAATGCGCACCAAACAAGAGTTTGATTAAAAACAACCTACGATCCATAAATCTCGTGCAAGAACTTTCACGACAAAAATTATTCCAACTGTTTAAAAGTTTCATGGGCTTGGTAGTTATCACTTACTTTGGACGGAAATATTCATTTGGCTGTTTTGCAACTACTTTCATACCATTTATACAAAACATATATTGAAGCCTTTCTCACCAGACAGCAGTATACTCTATAGATACCTGGCACCGCATGGAAGGTTTTTCTTCCGATGTTTCAGCAGTCCTTACAGTTGCCATAATCTGGTAATTGTACCGAGCTGAATCAGCAATTTCATCTTACAATCAAGATTGGTCCCTTCGTAGTTCTGTGGGACTTCAGGCTTACTTAATAACATCAGGTCGGCTGGAGCTTGACATGACACTTAAAGCAAACCCTACCCGCTTATATAAGACATGATAATGTTTAAAATGACGCATTGATTTTGGATAGCCAGAACTGCAATGAATATGGCAAGAAAAGAAGTTATGCTCGGGCTAAAATGAGGAAGTGTTTGGATTAGTGATGTCCAAACATTTTTACTTACAAAGAGCCTATTTTGGACATGTAAATTGTGTATGTAGACTTTGAAGACATTGCACAAAATCCCTCTCTCGTGACGCTAGTGATTGGTAGCACTGCCGCTGTCAATATGTAAGTTAGCAGCCTTGCGCAAGTTGTTGGCCTTGTTCCAATTCGGCGAGTGGTTGCGTTCGTGGTCCCGCACGCCCTAAAACGTTTTACATTGTAGTATTGTGAATGTTGCATTCGATAAAATTACAGTCCGCTCTTTGGTAATGCGAACTTATCCGGTGGTACAACTGTATAAATAATAATAACTTACGAACTTATACCAGAGTTTATATTTAATAAATAAGCTCTCTCGGAGCGAATCATGGGAAATGTACCCAAAGTCTGGACACCGCCGGTTTAGACAGAGTGGACGTAGCAGAGTAATAAAGTATAGCAATATTATAACAATTCAGGGTATGAAGATGTATGGTACGTAGATTAGTGAAGACGGTCTATTGTGAAGTAATTTAGGATGAAATAAGTTTTATTGTACAATGTACAATGAATTCGCTAGCTAGGTACCTGAGACACCCTAGTAGCAGGAGCCAGAACTAAAGACTCTCACGCGAAATATACTCTCAAATATGTTTGGCTGCATTCTGACTGTACTCATTGCCAGTTTACAACAGTCAGGCTGGCGCCAAAAATACGTTATGCTATCCTAAAACAAATACTATTACATCGGTAGGAAAACATTGTATTAGTCCCAGAAGCCCGGGAGCTTAGTTTATTATCCCTTCATAAGAGATAGGAAAAACTATATCCTTACGATCATACCAATCAAACGGTTAAAATATATATCATAATACTCAACACTTTTTTACTTTTTGTCCAAGGGTCTGACTACCGATCCAAGCCCAGGTGATGTTTTAATTTTATGGCTAGGAAAAATTAAGAGCATTTTTTATATTAGTACAAATTTGAGTGTCATTTCATTTGGTCTCTTACGTATAAAACCAAGGAAATACGAAAGATTTTGATTCCGTTACTGTCGCAAATACAATAACAATTATCTTCGTAAAATAAACGTGGCAAAATTACCTTTATTTTGTTCAAATATTTGAAGTAAGATCTTCGCATATACCGAAGCGGTTACATTTCCTGTTGTTAATTGAAAACATATGTAATTTTTGTTATTTAAGCACCCTTGAAAAAATCATGGAAATTAAAAGGAATAATGTCTACCTGTGACTATTTTGTAATATAAAAGTTGCAGAAAACCAGGAAATGTTGTCTTAGTAAGGTACCTGTACCGAATATGGCCCAGTTCTCAATTTGGCCTACTAGTCGCCATTGTATGGTAATGCCGAGATCGATGTGGGATCGATAAACACTAGTCTCCAGTATGAACATACACCATCCATAAATATCTGTCTTACATCATCCAACTGTAATATTAGTAATATAATTAATGACTTAGCACACATAATTTTTTAACATTAAGTGGGCCATATTCGGTACAGGTACATTATTAAAATAAAAATATAATATTGTCTAATTTTTTCAACTAATTTCTTTCGTATTATATTGTAGATACCTTTCATCAAACGTGCAAAGAGAGTCAGCCCAGCCAAGGTGAAGTTGTTCACAGCTGCATGGTCAGCACCTGAGTGGATGAAGAACATCAACAGTACTACCAAAGCAAGCAGCCTCAAAGAAAAATACTATCAAGTCTATGCCAACTATAGTATGAAGTAAATACTGTTCACTATGTAATATAATGTTAAACCGAAATATTTTAAATGTAATTCAGTTATTGTATTTCACAGACAGAGATATTCTTTAGTAAACTGATTAAAATCCACCCGCTAAATAATAACTATTGCACAGTAACTGAAATTATTTTTCGGTGGTTATATTCGAATGATTAGATATCGTTTCATATGGCATAGCATTAAATATGTTGACTGTAAGGTTGTATTGAGAATGTTACTGAAGTACGTGGTTGAATAAGTATGACGCTAAAGTTTAGTTTTTTATTGTATTCAGGTTCTTCGACTTCTATGCTGCCGCAGGACTACACTTCTGGGGCATGACTCCTCAAAATGAACCAAACCACGGCCTTACCACGGGTTGGTTCAACAGCATGGGTTGGAATTCACAGCAGATGCAGAATTATCTCGTAGCCAACCTCTGCCCAACCCTGAAATCCGCAGGTTATAGTCATATCAAAGTGATGATAAACGATGACAATAGGAATACCGTTCGTCAGTGGCTAGAGGTAAATGCTAACTTATTGTAAAATCTTTGTGCATTACCAAAACTTAGTTTAACATCAAACTATTACGCACTTCTGAGCGTCATGAGAATCTTTATAGACGTGCGTTCAAGATCATATTTTGTTATGGATGTTGTTCATAAAAACCGATCACATGTTAAAAGAAATGCTACCGGAGTATTTTGTGGAATCAACATAGCTGATTTCTTTCTAGCTGCGTATATTTATGTATGGCAATAATCAATACATCTGTGATAATTACAGACGTTTAGAAACACTATACCTAATAATCATTTAAAAAAGATTCATAGAAGAACATGCGTTTATAAATATATAGCTTGAAAATGCCGTTTTGAAGCTGTATGTTTCAAATCGGTATATGACATTTAAGAATAAATCCTCAACAATTAGCATTATACATTACATTATTAATTTATGTATTTCAAATTAAAATATTTGAATATGATATAATATGAATGGACACTATCGTAACTACAACTCCAGTACATTAACCCTAAATACACTCACTCCTGTGTGTAGAGCACACGACACAAAGGAACAAAAACAGAGGAAACAAAGTGTAAGTAAATATGAGGAGCTTATTTTCAAAACTGGATACCTTCAAAAACTTAAAAAATTCTGTTTATATGGTCAATTCTGTACAAACCACATCAGCAAAATCAGATGGTGAAATGGGTTTTGATCTAAAGTATATACTTAAGTTCAAAAACTATTTCACTATCTGGTTTGGTTGATGTAATGTGCACAGAATTTACAAAACAGAATTTTTAATATTTTTGGAGGTATCCAGTTTTGAAGGAAAGAAAAAGCTCCTCATATGTCGTATTTATTTCCCGTCGTCAAATGGTGCAAAATAGTTGTCAATAGTAACAATATGAACATATTTGCAACTGAATCAAGTCTTACGCATGCTAATACCATGTAAGTTACGTACAAAAATCGTGCCCTAAGCAGAAGGCGTAGGAAAATCATGAAAACAGGGACCACGGTAGCCGAGTAGTCAGACCACTCGCCTCCCACCAAGGGTTCGATCCCAAGCGGGTTCGGTCCCCGGATATTTGCACGCGGGAATTGTACCTGACGATATTGCTGGCCGGCGAGTTTTCTCGCGGATCTCCCGTTGCCCTTGCACTTCTCATTCCGGCGCCTCCCAATTATAGGGCCTCACTACATGTCATCCGCAGATTGCTGACGGTCACACAGTAATAAAATCTTGGAGTACGATACCTTGGCCTTCGAGCATCCTGCTGATACGGTGAATATTTTATGCAAGCATAATGATATTTCTACTTTATAAGCAACTTTCACGTAGTGTAACAGCCTACTAAAATTCTCTCGGTCTCAACAAGAAAACATTTAGAGCTATGGCTCAACATTTACATATAGTCGAAGACCCGAATGTGTTAAGTTTGCTTACAAAAAATAGAAAATCATAAAGTGTCAACCAAAAAAGAATTTTCGGTAAATATTAAAAAAGGTACGGTTCATGTACCAGCCCAACAATTAATTTTAGAGGTATAGTTTAAGGATGAAAAATGTTTCTATAGTAGTTACATGTAGTCCTACGTAAAATTATCGTTGTGTTAGTTTACGTTAGGACAAGTTATGTTATGTTAAGACTAGGTTAGTTAACCTAATCTAACGTAACGTATCCTTACTTAACCTATCCTAATGAAATTAATTTATGAAATACACTCGTAACCACTTCAGAAATTTTTTTCATTAGTTAATTATACCTCTCAAGTCAATAGTTTGGCCGGTTCACGATGAGTAGCTATTCTTAGGCCGCGTCTCATTTCGCCCAAGGAATGCTCTTTCGTGCTCTTGCTCTCGCAAACACTTCACCACTACGTCAGAGATAGTACCATCTGCCTGTCTCAATTGCTCGGCGATAGTAGGAAAGAGTGAGAGAAAGAAGTAGTATACTCGCTCTCGCTCTCTCATGCTCTTTGGCGTACGCCATTTTGATTACAACGATGGTTTGAGGTTACTGAAGAAACGTGCGACATATATTGCAAATATTTCAATATTCATACATAAATAATTATTTTTAATGAATGGTTACTTACGGCAAGAAATTAAGTAAAAGTTTTCGGTCCTAATATACGTTTAAATACATAAAATAAAAATGTTGGCATCGCCCATAAACAGCTTTCGCCGCTTGAAATACGTCGCTGGTAAGTTAAAATTATTATTTGAATCGGCCACAAATGTATTTAATGTGTTTATAACTTGTATTAATAAAATTTACGCACTTGTGGCATTTGCATTTTGTTAAGAAATACGAAAGAGAGCATCATCCCACGAGAGTGTTAGAGCGCAATAGTGCAAATAAGAGCTCTCTTATAGTTACGCGAAAGAGAACTCTCTCAACAGAGTACTCTTTAAATTTAGACACGGCCTTAATATTTACCACATTCTTTCATTGACAGTGCGGGAAAGCGAGTTTTGTGAAGTGTGTACGGCCAGTACACACACTGTGTTCCAAATAATTCGCACTCGTACGGTTGTAAACCCTTAAAAATGGCTTTACACTAGGGTTTTGCTGCAGAGAAGAGTTAAAGGGTTAAATAAATTAGTGATTAAGAACGGTTCTTGAAGATAATACAAAGTTAGAAAATGTAAAAACTACATGAATGTTAATTCGGAGGGGAGTGGTGTTAACAGAGTTAATTAAAACTAAGTTGAACTAAAATTGATCATCTATAGGCCTAATCGAAGCTGACTATCCCACCTTGCTCATGATGCTGTGAGGCTGCGAGGCTGCTGTCGACTATTGGCGAGCGGAACGTCTAGGGACTCGAACCTGCGACCCTCTCTCTGGCACGGCGAGCGGTAGGCGACCATAATGGGACAGCCTTGTTTGGCTGGCTGCAGTGTCCTATGCCGTCGTACAGTTAACCTTCTTTGCACTAGGGTCGGGAAAGGGGAGGGTGTTACAACGCTGGCCTACTTGCATGTTTACGTTTAGACCACGGCGGCACTCAGAACATCTCCCCCGACGTTCCTTGCACACTTGCTCCCACAGTTCCTTGCGTGTAATATGCATGTTCTTTCACTTGGCACACCATCACGCTCTTTGCGTGCTCTCAGACGTAAATAAACAATGGCCCCAAGAGTATGCATTGAGCATGCATTCACGCATGCTCGCTACACAGGTTCGCACTCGTCTGCCGTTTGGAACAACGCTTTCTGACGTCACTTCCGAGCGCGAGTTCGTGAGTTACGTACTTGGAACACAGTCACAATCACACCTATTGTATTATACCAGACCTTACCTTCTACGGCGCCATCGAAGTATTAAAGAGGCAGCAGTGCCCACTGAACTAAACAGCTACACACATGCAAAGTCGAATAGGAAATGGACGAGCTCCTCATTAGCTCCCAAGAACGCCGACATCTTGGCTAACATAAGACGAGTTATAAACAAGGACTAAAACATAAGCGAAAAACAAATGTGTCAACTTCTGTGTGGACCAGGGCCTATTCTTGCCTTCTACAACCGCCGTAAACTTACGGAAAGTCCGAGAAACCATATCTGATTAAATGTTTTGTTGAAGATGATTTCCACCACAAATATTATTAAATGAAGTGCTGCAATCTACACACGGATTTATTTTGTATTCCTGACCGTTGAATGGCGCGAACATATTTCTGTCAGCGCTTAACGGCTACTGTGTCTTGAGCACTGGAGAGAATGAAGTGAGGTGAGGCAAGAGCAACGGCAGGATGTATAGGCGTGGGATATGAGCATGAATGAGGGTGAAATCTATCATCTGACCTGTGTGGTTTCCACTCTATTTAAAATTCCTTCACTACCATGCTACTAGAGCGTTAAACCATCGCCAACGTCATTTGGCCGTCTCGGACCGAGTTATCGGTTGATCTAAGCGGCTTAGACCAGCACGTTCTACTCCTTAATTTACATGGCACTTCGTGGGGGATATCAGACAATTTCTACTGCTTTTGAATTTCTTCACAGTTAAATTTAGGCTCAGTACAACGGCAGCATTTTCCCTTTAACATACTGGGCGTGTTATAAGACGAAAACCTATAAAAACTACCAGAAAAGTTTCCCTATGCCCAAAAAATTTAGAATAATATAGTTTATTGTATCAATCATATATTTTTGTGTACATTTTTGCACTAAGATATAGAACAAGTAATGTTAACAAAATAGAGTTGATATGAAAACGTTTTACAAGATATAATACATATGTATAAGCCGTTCACGATAAAGTGAGAACTGCATACATTTTTTTTTCAGCCGTTTTGAAGCCATATTTACTATTTTTAATATGAAACCTTACATGTAACTAAAAACCAGTGTAAACGTTTAAACATTCTCGAAAGTTAACACATAGGTTATTGCCCCAACATAACATACTTTTGTTTAAGTCATGTTGAATGCTCAGTTTATAGTGAAGAGCCTGTAAATATGCCATTACTTCAATAAGAACGTGTTATTTTGGCCTAAATACTACTTCTTCCTCATCTCACTGAGAGTTAAACTCGCATCACAGTTGTGGGAGGTGAGTGACTTGGTCACTAGATCCCCGCGATACCCTCTCCTTAACTTGTCACAAAGAGTCTTTCCCTTTGATTCGACTAGTGTGTCGTAAATAAATGCCCCTTAAGTGACCGTATAAAATTCCATTTTGATTCGTCAACATTTGAGTAATGGAAAAAATAAATAAACATGATAAGTCATAGAAATTATGTACCGTCAAGTGGGGTGACTGTGACACAGGGGTGTCTTTGTGTCCCTCAGAATCTTTAATTACTTTATTATTTGAATATAAAATAAGTAAATCTAATTGAGTATTATAAACGTCATATTTAAACCATCCATTTAATTTTATCTACTAAACAAACACAAAATAAACATTGTAGGTGGCACCAAGTAACCCGCAGTGGCTTGACGGTACCTAATTACACATCAGTCTTACTTAAATTAAAAAGTTCAGAAATGACTTAATTTCATCTGTAGTTCCATAAGTAACCACACGCACATCAAAATAACAACTGAAACAATTTGATAGTATTAGAATAAATCAACATGTAGCACTGCTGTTTGAGAATCGAAAGGTATTTGGCACAGATAAATTACATGACTAAGCTGTTATACATTTTCAACAAAAGTTAATGCATTTATTATTTCGCAGTTGTACAAGAACACCAGCATCCAAGAATGTGTGTCTGGAATGGCTGTGCATTGGTACAACGATCACTCCACTCCTGCCAACATTCTCTCTGAAGCTCACGAGAAATACCCAGACAAGTTTCTTCTCTACACAGAGGCTTGCGTGAGTACGTATCATTTGTTGGGTTATTTCATATACTGAGTCTTGTAAAAGACATTAGATTGTTGCAAGAAGAACACTAAACATTTCTCATTTAAAGCAGTCGCTAATAAATTATCAATGTTGATTGTATGAAAGTAAAGAATGCTATGTATTAAAGCAAGTTTTGCAACTAAAGAAACTAAAGAGACCGTGAAATAAAAGTACAGAGACATAACATGACTAATGAAATAGCCAGGAGCAGAGAAATAAAATGTGTCACACAAAGAAAGTATTTTAGATGAGATCTAAAATAATTAATTACGAATATAAAACATTAATTTAAGGTTTTATTCTGATGAGAAAATTAAAATGGATGTTATGGTAATAATGGACAGTAAGCGTTACGATACGTAACTTAAAGATTTATTAACAGACATAATGCCACCATGTTATGCCCAAGCGATGAGCGTTCAAATAAAAACATAACGAATGTATTTTGCTGTGCAAGATATTTCAAGTAGTTTGTCATTTCCCTTCCTTAGGACAACTGAATCGAATAATTAAAAATATTGGCCGCATTGCCATACCTAAAGATATTTTCCCAAAGTAAATTTAAATAACAAAACAATTTTCAAAGAATATATAATTCACAATACATAATATTTCACTTGGAATACAATTGACATGAAAAATATTTACGAGGAACAACCATGTTGGATCACCCATCTCAAAACCATTATATGTAATATATATATATATTTTTTTTTTCAGAAACTACTGCGATATCTTTAGTTGAAAGTTTCCCATAATTTGGTGTTTGCATGCAATTAGTGGTGCTAAGAGCGCAAATAATAACGCGTGGGGTCAATGTCTGAAGGAGCCTTGTGTCGTCATTATACCAGCCCTCATGTATGATTATTTATAAGCTGTACCAACCAGCCTCGAATTAGCATGTTAAAACTGTGCACCTATTTTAAGATTGACCAGTTGGAGAGTAGGAAGTATACTGTAGTACGCTATAAACTTTAAAAAGTGAGAAATGAACCGCTTCGATGTAATTACATTCGTTTCGGTAAAAAATTAGCAAATTAAGTTATGATAGCTGTGACTAAATTCTACTGATTTTAAAGTGATTTATACTTATTCTCAGTGAATAACATGTGCCTGCTTAACTGATATTCAGTGAATTCTACAGTTTAATACGTCGGAACAAAACTGATAACTAGAATTTTAGTGATTAACTTTAAACTGATTGAAACCACTGATTTAAATTAAGAGTGTAGATATGTGCAATTGAAGATTGACTAGTAACGTCATTTGAGAAGGATGTACTCTCACTTAAGTCCTGAGACTATTGGTCTCTAAGCGAATTAATTATAATAATGATCACAGAAGAAAATATTTTGGCAAGACTTCTCGGCAACCCGCCCTTCCGCGAAAGTTCGGATTTCCATTCGGACTTTCATATGATAAAGTACGCCTGTTAAACATTCTGCTAAAGCTAAGAGTTTTTCGCGACGTATAGAACAATGGCTTTTATCATGTCACTCAGTGGCAAATCGTAGCAATGTCCCAAAGGAATATGACTATACGCAGTTCGGTGTTGTTGAGGTAATCAATAGACTGACAGGCGCAGGCAAATATCCTGAAATTAGGGTGTAAGAGACCAGAAACTAACTCTCCAGTAACACAAATTCAATACTAGGAAAATCCTGTTTTTGTTTATTCCTGCAGGCAGGGACCAACGACATTTTCCAGGCACAATTCCCTCCTGCAAAAATACAAGTGACCTAGCTAGGTTTTTAATCTGTAACTCCTTGGTGGTAGGTAAACACTCGCGCCGTTTGACCGCCGCTGCCCTTGTGCTGTGACTGTTGTATTTACATACTGATCAACAATGCAGGTTCCTCATATAACTTGTGGGCAATAATGACTAATTCACATAGTCAATGTTCAATGTACACCACATCCATGCTCACGAAACACACGCGTGGTTGCCTTCCACAGGAGAAGAATCTAGTAACTGTAGCAAGTATGGCTACTGATGTTGTAGCACCAGAATATATTACTACTGTGCACTCTTTACTATTGCACACATCTCTGTAGCGTCGTCTGTTCTTTTCATACTCGTGCTTCAAACATTACAATAAATTCAGTACTCCTGAGTCTCCGTTGATTGAAATTATACACAGATCCTACGTACGTATAGATGTGTAATTTCCTGCTGTTGTAAGTTATTGTAATTTACGCCATTTCTTAACGATAATTACTAATGTACTAATATATCTTTGTTGATACTCGCAACAATACGTTCTGATAGTTGTGCGTGTTGCTGGCCTACGTATTTTAACACACACGAGTGTTCGTTTACATATTTAAACATTGTGTTTGCACTCGACAACGCAGGTGGTTATAGTGTGCCCCACGAAATTTCCGTTTTAGTTAACTGGAACATGTTAATTCATATTCGCCTGATAACTGGGCCACGATGCAGTTTTATAAGCTCTTACGTGCTAGTCACTGTTATTGTCACGCCAACTCCAAGTTCGTTTTGAACGGCGTGTCCTACGCACTTGCAGTATAAGGACCTTTCTTGTTACGCTTCTCATGTTGCTCAATAAATCGTCTTCAAATATCTTAGCATCGATACGGTTCCAAAGTTTTACGTAATTTGAGGGTGGCCACCCCTGTTACTTTCATCCAGGTGTACTGTATGTTTTCTGATTATTTTTAATGGCGATATATCTGCCGAAGTTTGCCGGCAGAATTTAGGAGCATCCGGTATAAACACACATCTCGGTGATTAGAGATGTGCCGAAATTCCGGGAAAAGTAAAGCATTAACTTATTTTAGCAAATGCGAGAGGTAAAATAAATAAACTCTAAAGGGACAATCCAATAAATTATAGATAAAGGACTTTAAAATTATTCTTAAAATGCTATACAAAAACTGAAATTTTACGAATGTGTACTAGATTCAACACGAAAACAGTAAAAACAAAACTGCTTCTCTTTTTTAACAATATCTCTAACACTCTCAAATATTTTTAAGTAACTACAATTTTAAATCCGCAGCTGTCTTAAGACAAAAACGCTCCCCAGGTCAAATAAACTTTGCACGATAACTAGAGGAGATTCCTTCGCCACAAGAAAAGTATGAGAGCTAAAATTGTTTCATAAGGGGAACTGCACTCACAAGTATCGTCTACAAAACTAACACTATTTCACATAAATATAAATTTATGATTTTATCGCACTTGAACACCCTTAAGGTGGCATATTGTGCTCCGCTTGGGGTCCCAACTTCGTGTTAACCTGGTCCAATGCGTCTGGAGGGAGCGTATCTCTCTCTGACAGGAGTAGACTAACTCCTGTCGGCGTGGTGACCTGTCGACCGGTAAGTCCATAGGGATAAGGGCCGCCTTCCGTTATTCACTGATTTCACTGATATCACTGACAGTTCGCCAGTGTCCGTGAACAATAAGGGAACAGCATCAGTAATCAGCAAAATATTTTCACTGTCAGTAAATAGATAATATCGGAACATAAAATCAGTAAACATTACTGCAATGTACGTTGCCTAGCAACCACATCTCTGGCATATCTCTGATTTCATTCTTGCGATAAACTGTCATGTTTATTTTGTTCGTTGTATAAATTGTATATACTTTAATAATAAAGTTGGTATATTTTTAGCATATTGATACATCTAGTACGACTTACGACTGATACTGTTTTCTTCGTTTTTTCACGACGCAGCTTATACATTGTGTGTATTTAAGGTTTGGGAAGCTGTATCCATTATTTTTAAATGCATAAACAAGGTACGATTCAACCTCTAAACATTATTTAGTCTTTGCAAACTGCAGACGAATGCTTCTGTAACTATAAACAGACGTTAAATAAACCTATATAAATTAATAGATACCCTCTGTGGCCCTTATATATTAAAAAAGACTCGTTCTATAATTAAATAGCTTCAACTTTTGAATTTCCGCAAAAAAATATTGGTTTACTGACAACACTGATGCTCTGAAGCGCCAGTAAAATCGGTAATCTCAGTAAACGGATGTAGCCTCGCACAGGGTATCGTCATCAACCGACCATCAGTGACTATCAGTGCCGTCAGCAATTTCGGAACTATAGCTGACATTACTGAAAACACTGGCCAG
>PNEQ01082286.1:0-14006 GCA_003012365.1 Medauroidea extradentata | reverse complement strand
TACGGCGGCTGGCCTAGACTACAAATGTCGATAAGATAACGGAAAACGTGGTGAAGTGTCTCAGGCAAGCAGAAATATAACCGCCCGTGCTTTTGTTCAACCTCCGTGATCTGCAGCGCCCTACAAAAACTCAGAATCAAACAAAAAACTCCGTTTCCATTGGGAACCCAGGCTCATCTACAGCCCTAGCTCTAAACGCCCGTGACAATGTACTCATTCGTATAGGGACATAATTATGAACATTTTACACTTCACAAACAATTAAGAAAACAACTGTTACATTACAAATTTTGTAGAGTGTATCACTGGTGAGTTATAAACATACAAAAAATGGAGATACTAAACTTTGACTTATGGTAAGAAGATCTCATAGAGCCAAAAATGAAAGTAGATGTCGTCAAAGTTGTTTTCTAAACGCCTGATGAGTACAAAGTTTATTTCAACAACGGATCAAAATTATCTCCATCTTTCATACAATATAGTTAGGAGAAATATTGTTTAGACTAGAAGAAAATACTGCGCAGATATCCAGATCCAAGTTTATTAAACCAAGTTAATTATATTTTGATAAAATAGAAAATGTATTAATTTGAATTATTTACCCAATATTTTATTTTTGCTTCAATTTTTGGGGAGTCTTTTCAGTACTGGCTAAATTATCTACATACTCAAAACACGCAAAAAGACTATATATTCCATTGAAAGTGGTACTTCTTGAAAGGTTTGATTTTAATTTGAAAGCTGTATGTTATTTTATTAAAAGTTTTTTGACGTTAACTAATTTCTCAGGCAATCAATGAAACAACATATGGTTTTGACAAAAGGCAGTTCAATTTCATCAACTTTCGGATGCAAATATCATCATGTCAGGGTTAATTCCTATTATAGCGAATTCTGTTTTAAATAACAAATTGACAGTATTTAAAAACTAATTTGAAGCTGTGTGTTAAATAAGGTAATACAATGTGGCATTGTATGTGTGTATAAATAATTCGAGAGTGTTGTGATTTAAATCTAACGGCTTCAAAAATTTGACTAGAATAATTTCACAGTATGCCAAACTTTTATGTTGTACAGTAAAACATATTAACATTACTATTTTTTAATTTTCGTAAATATAACGTGCCAAGGATCTTCTGTTAAATTGTTTTTAGTTGAGAAATGGATTTTTCTAATGTATAGCGCATGGAAGCCAGGAACCTGCTGTGACCTTGGGCAGCTGGGAAAAAGGAGTTCAATACATGACGGACATTATACAGGTAAGAAAATATAAAAACAAATACTGACGTTTTATTTTCCTAGTAGAGGCTTACCGTGTTACGGTCTTCAATGAGTGATCCTGAGTGATCACTGTCATTCTGAAGATATAGGATGGATTGAAAGGAACGGAGAAAATGGTGTCAATATACTGAGAAATCATACATTCCTTGTACAAATGCAAGCTTTTTCTCCCACGTGATATACTCTTTAGAGATTGTCAGGGATGACATGAGCTTGGTATAGAGCGGCGCGGGAACGAGGAGGGCAGACCAGGAAATCCTCGAGAAAACATACCGACCAACGACATAGTCCGACGCAATTCCCACATGCGAAAATTTGGGAATCGTGTCCGTATCATCTTGGTGAGAGGCTAGTAAGTAACCTAGCAGCTGAACCAACCACGGCTCCATTAACTGCATTCCATGGAAAGAGTAACCGACATTTAATACGATAAAAAATTCATGTGCGTCAAAATAAATGCATTTATTAAAATGATAATCACCCAAATATTAAATTAATTTTCACAATCATTACAATATTTATCGCATTTAAAACAACAAACGTACAACAACAAATGTAGTTTATGATTTTAAAATAATAAAACATGTCACCACTGTTCCAATGCCGAAGTCCTGATGGAAATAAACAAAAACGTTGATGTCTTTCAAGTAGGTTTACTGAATATTAACTTCATTCCTACGATAAAACCTAATTCTGAAAATAAAAATGAAATGTTTAACTATCTACTTACAATTATCATTTATAGGATATATCTAGATTTTAAGATATACGACACAAAATTGCAGAAGAAATAAACTAATGCTTGTTCATTTTCTATAAAGGGAGACTTTATGATATATGGACATGTAAAATTCTGCGACAGTAAACAATCTTAAAAGCAATCGAACTTCAAGATTTATCTAACTAGTTAAAATGCATGCTTAGAGAACTACTTAAAATAATTAACTATTCAAATAATTTACAGTATTAACTTAAATCTACATATTACTGGGCCGACCATCCTTGCACATCTCAACGATTTCCTCCATCGTTGACTTGTCTGACCTCGCCTTGAGTCTCTATCATCCTGCCCCAATAAGCGGAGTTCAAACTCACCAGTCTTACTTCGACAGTTCCGAAGACGGAACTCCGTAATTCCCGACCACACACGAAGTAATTGCTAGGAGCCACACATCTTGTACTGGATTGTCAGCTTTTAGGCTTTTTCTAGCTCTAAGAAAAGATCGAAAAGAAAGCTACTGTAAAAAGGATTATATTTACCCTGCATTACAGTAGTTCAGACATGGCAACTCAACCATCAACATCTAATTGGTACACACTAACATTATAACCAAATAATGTGTTGTAAAATAGCTTGCTGGCTGACTGCGGATTATTAGGTCTATACGTTAATATTTCAGTCGTTAAGCGTGCACAGAAACACAGTATTAATAGTATTCCTGTTATTATCGTGATTTAAAAATTTTTCTTCTCCGATCTTCGAATAAGCTAACAATCAAATAACTTCAAATAATGCCAACAATCAAACACTTCAGTACTATGGACGAAGACGAGGTTCACCTGCTTGAAAATAACATTCAAATAACGCTGTGAGTTATATGTAGAATTGTTTGCGCATAATTGCAGCATTGTCACTCCAAAATACCAGAGAGTTATCCTCGATGCTTTTACGTTCAAACATACTTGTAAGAAACAATAGTATTCGCAAATTGTCGGGGTCACAATGAGACTCTCATCCGCAAACAATTCGCGCTGTAGCAATGACAACTGCACTTTTCCACTGCTAAATATGCTTCCTCAGTCTGGTATAGACAATCTCATGCTAAACAGGTCTGGTAGGTATAGCGCTCATTGATACCTGTAGGTTGGTAATGGGGTGCTTACAGCGTACTCTGGTTGAGAAGCTTTATTACCTGGCTGGAACAGCGCCACCTTTCGTACGTAGAGAGGTGGCTGCCAACAAGGAGAGACTTCGGATGGAACAGGAAAACGACCAGCCACTGCTTGGACACAGTCCTCCTTGGCAATGGTTGAGATCTCGGAAGAACTTTATGAAAACATCTGAGTTGCTTACCTTCTCACAAGAGAAGGCAAGAGTGAAGCTAAAGAAGACCACTCACCATCGTAGATGGATACCAGTAGCTGAGAAACTACCGCCAGTTCATGATTAAAGTTGGCTATTGTGTAAGTCCTACAACAACCTATGTTCAGGAGTAGGAAAGTAAAGGTACCGTTTGGACTTGTAAATTTTGTAAATAGTGAGTTAGTTCCCTTTCTTACAATCATCTGGAAACCGTATATGGAAACGTTAAGTTTGTATTTCCCGCGCTGCTGTTTGTTGCCGTATGCTTGGTAACACTGTGGCGCTGTCACAAGAGTTGGCTATCCTGGTCTTCCAGGGAAAAAAAACAGTCGTTCATCGGACATCATTTTGGTGAGTTGTGCGCTAGTGTTGGCACGCTGCCAATCGATGTCATACCTTCGCATCCTTGCATAGTATTTGGAAATAAAGTCAATTTCGATCGTGATTAAACATTTGGTCCACTCGGGCAGGATAATGTGCCGGTAATTTTTGTTCGCTTCGCGTTAGTGTTGTGTCGCGCATTACACGCCTCGTGTACTTTGTTGTTCGTGCTTTCGTCGCTTGGCCTGGACTCTTGTCGACGTAATAATGTTTATATTACGTTTCTGACTACTTATTTCGTTGGTTTTTGGACTTGTTTCGTGATTCATCGGCAAATTGCTTGCTAACTGTTCGAACATTCGTGTTAGTGCCCCGTGGTCAAATGGTTGTGTGTCCATTACCGTTTTGAGTGTTGGTAATCAAAATGCGTAACACGTGATATCACAGTTTGAACATATTGTGTACATTCATTATGGCTACGACATAAACAAATTTGCGGCTAAAATGAGCTATGTCAGCGGCAGATGACCCGGTAAAGGCGAAATTGCTTCTCGCCAACGTGCGTGACTTGCCAAGTGTGATGCGATCGTACGAGGTGGACTTCATTATACAATTGAAAAATCCGCAGGCCACGTGGAAGACTTTGATGCAGAACACCACATGGAGCGCATGGCGAATTTCGAAGAGCAGTACTACACCATACTACACCATAATGGTTGCTGTTGAAGCTTTGGAATGCAAAACATACACACCTGAGGGCACAGAGTTCGATTCATCTAAGGGACATAAGTTGTATGTCGCACTTCCAAAATTAACCTTCCCAACTTTAATGGCACACCTCAGTAGTGGTTAAACTTTTATAATATTTTTGTGACCTTGGTAACCAACAACCTCGACCTGTCCTCGGTAGAAAGGTTGGCCTATCTCAAGGGTTCCCTCAGAGGTGAGCCTCTGGAAATGATTCAGTCAATTCCATTGTCTGAAACAAACTTTGATGTCGCCTGGAACTTGCTAGTAGATCGTTACGACCAGAAGCAGCTCATTGTATCAGCCCATGTCGATGCTTTGTTGCAAGCGCCTGCTGCTTCTTCAGTCGAGTCTCTCACATCATTAAGTCGACTACATACCATTACCATTGAGAACCTGGCCTCACTTCATGCTCTGGAAGTTACAGTAAATCATTGGGACCTTCTTTTATTGCCGATATTGAGAAAGCGGTTGGATTGTAAGTTGCAGTTAGAATGGGAAATGTCATTGGATTATGAACTTACAACTTTGGATGGGTTTTGCACATTTTTAGATAAACATTGTCGTGTTCATGATATGATTGGCCCAGCTCGTAAAGTCAATGCACCAGTCTCTTTAAGACAGAAACCTCAGCTAGCAACTAAGCAGAAGTTTCACACATCCAACTTCCTTATCAATACAGTCCCGCCGTGTTGAGTCTGCTGTAACTCTCATCCTGTATACAAATGTTCAGAGTTTAATCAGTTGACTCCTCAAGTTCGGTTTGCAACAGTGAAGGATAAAAGGCTTTGTTTGAACTGCTTGGTTAAGGGTGTTCAAGTGCGATAAAATCATAATTTTCTGTTTATATTTAATATTGTTTGTTTTGTAGACGATACTTGTGAGTAGAGTTTTCTCTTACGAAACAATTTTAACTCCCATAGTTTTCTCATAACGGTGCGTCAAAGTAAAAATTGGCATGTTCTGCTGCCATGCAAATAGTGAAAACCAATTGACTTACGTAAGGGAAATAATTCACAGTGAAATAACATGCCACGGGTTACATAATAAAACGTTTTTAAATAATCTCGTGAGCAATTTTTGTATTTTAAAAAATTGCAGAATTGTAAACTTTTATCTGTAGTTTTGCGATTTTTTAAAAAATTCCAAAATATTACGTTATGGTCTTTTAAATACTTTATTGCATAGTTCATGGGATGTAATATCACAGCGAATTATTTTACTCAAGTAGGTCAGTTGGTTTTCACTATTTGCATGGCAACAGAACAAGCAAATTTTGACTTTGGCGCACCTTTATGAGAAAACTATGAAAACTGAAATTGTTTCGTAAGAGGAAACTGTACTCTCAAGTATTGTCTACAAAACTAACACTATTTCATAAAGAAATACAATTATGATTTTATCGCACTTGAACAGCCGTAAGTCTTACTTATCAAGGAACTGTCCATCATCATCCTGTCGAAGTTGTGGTAGTAGGCACCACACCCTATTACACTTTGAGCAAAAGCTTGCTGATAGTGTGGTTTAAATACCTGGTTCACCCGCAACTGAAACTGCACCTTCTCTCTCAGCAGTTGTTTTTGATGTGTCCAGTTCGGACCAAACTGTTTTGTTGTCAACTGCACAAAGTTCTCGATTCTGCTTGCAATTCCTGTAGGTCTATTCTACGGGCACCGTTGGACACAGCTAGCCAAGCTAGTTTAATATCAGAGAGAAGTGTGCGAAAACTGCGTCTGAGGCATACGAAGGCCCACTTGCCAGCGCATGGATTATCAAACATTCAAGTTAGTGTAGCAAAAATGTGTGCTTCAATTGTTATTTCTCATGTTGGTAGCGCTAGTCCGCAATTTGTTTTGGATGTCTTCATACTACCAAGTATTACAGGCCACATTTCTAGTGTCAGACATTAATCTAAGGTACAAACTGCCATAACCAAGCTAAAGTTTGCAGACCCCTCGTTCGATGTCCCTGGCCCAATCGACCTTTTATATTGGTGCCAATCTCTTTCCTCAGATTGTGACGGGAGGCAGGATTGATGGCTCACCAGTAGCTTTAGAATCGGTCTTTGGCTGGATCGTAATGGGGACGGTGGCGACTGAAAATGTTTCATCTATATCCAAGCCCTTTTGTGTTTCTTTCACCTCACACCACATTTAGAAGAAGTGGTTAGGGAGTTCTGGGAAGTCGACGAGTTTCCTCCCATTAAATACAGTTCATCCGATGATGCAGTCTGTGAGAGATTATTTGTTGAAACTCACACATGGGTAGAAGATGGTCGCTATTGTGTTGGCCTACCATTTCGCACTCGACATCCTGATGTTGGTAATACTAGGCTGAGAACCGTTACATATAGAGTATCGTCTGCTCCATACTTGGCAATTCGTACTGCGCAGCAATTGGCTCATGATAAAGGTTATCAATTTCTGATGGCATCTAAAGTCCTGCAGACAGATATTTATGTTGATATTGTTGCTGGCTCCCATTCTGTCAACTCAGCTCTCGCGATACAGAGAGAATCGATAGCTTGTCTAGCCAAAGGTGGGTTCAAGTTATGCAAGTTTATGAGCAATCATCCAGTTCTGTTAGAATGGCTTCCCGCTGATGGTGTAGAAATGCCACAGTGTTCTGCATGGCTGTGGACAGTTTTGTGGTGAAGGTACTGGGTTTGCAATGGGATCCATCATCTGATACCTTTCGTTACAAAATTAAAAACAACTCTGATGTTGCAACGAAACATATTGTTTTGTCAACTGTTGCAAGAATCTTTGACCATTTAGAATTGCTGAGTCCTCTACTTATATTCGCGAAGCATCTTCTTCAGGTCTTGTGGTTGAGGACAATTGGTTGGGATGATAACCTTCCATCTGAGATAGCAGAACGCTGGAGAAACTTCGATGAAGACCTTCCCCTTCTGTCATCAGTTGCAGTTCCGCGATGTATTAGGGGTCCTAAAGGCTGCAGATATGAAGTTCATGGTTTTTCGGACAGCAGGGAGGTAGGCTATGCAGCAGTAGTGTATCTATGCATCTTGGGTCTTGAAGATTATGTTACCATGAAACTGTTAGTTGGCAAGTCCAAGGTGGCACCAGGAAGGTGCAGTCACTGCTTCGTTTGGAGCATTACTTCTAGCTCGTCTACTGTCTTATGTCATTAAAACCTGCAGTAGAGAACATTGTGTATCCTCAGTAAGTGCGTGGACTGACTCTCAAGTTGTATTATCTTGGATAAATACTTCACCTCACCTTTTGAAAACTTTTGTTGCCAACAGGGTAGGTGAACTTCAGGAACTTACTTAGCCCTCTTGGTGGAGATACATACCATCAGAAGACAATCCAGCTGATTGCGCGTCTCGAGGCCTTTTGCCTTCCAAACTACTGGGTCACTATCTCTGTTGGACAGGTCTATCTTGGCTGAGGAATTTGCCAGCCAGTGGCCACGTGACTCTCAAGTGCTGATGAGGTTGAAACATTGTCACTTGAACTGAAGACTGTGACGTGAGGTACATTCACATGTGTCCAAGATCTTGCTTCTTTGGTAACCAAATTCAGTCAGCTTACTAAACTTCTGAGAGTCACCAGCTTCATATTACGTTTCGTCCACAATTGTCGTGTCTCCCAGGCAACAAGGTTAAGTGGAAGCCTTAACCCCTCTGAATTAAACCAGGCTATAACATTTTGGCTTCGCAATGTTCAGTCAAACTCCTTTGAGGCTATTAAAAGGAACAAGTGTACATCACCCCAAGTTCGAAAATTGGTACCATTCCTCGATGAGGATGGTTTGAATAGGGCAGTCGTCTGTCGCATTCTTCAATCCCAATTTGAGCAAAAGCACCCTGTGTTGTTTCCTAAGTCAAACCCTCTTACTGACCTCATTATCAACCATTATCATAAGAAGAATCATCATCCAAGTGTGCAGACACTTAGAGGCATCCTCAGAGAAAAATTTTGGATTCTGGCAGACAAGACTGCCATTACCAGCCGTTTACATCATTGCCTTCTTTGTTTCAGACAGAGGCCCTTGTCATGTCAACCACTGATGGGAGATCTACCAGTCATGAGAGTTTAGCAGATTAAACCCTTTTCTAAAGCAAGGCGTGGACTGTGCTGGTCCCTTCACTATCAAGGTTGTTCGATTACACAGGGCAACTGTTATGAAGGCCTATTTATGCCTCTTTGTGTAATGTGCCACCAAGACAGTTTATGTGGAGCTTGCCTCTGATTTGTCCATAGAAGTCTTTCTGGCAGCACACAAATGGTTTATAGCAAGGCGGGGTATATCCTCTGATGTATACTCGGATTGTGGAACCAATTTTGTTGGTGCTCAGACCCATCTGCATGATCTTCAGCAGTTACTGTCGTCCTCCACGCATCAACAGACTGTCACTAGGTGTCATCTGATATTTTAACCCACCGACAGCTCCTAATTTCAGTGGCCTCTGGGAAGCCGAAGTGAAGTCTTTCAAAACTCATTTGTATAGAGTAGTAGGACAACAAGTTTTGACCTTTGAGGAATTGTACAATGTGGTGGTGCAGGTGGAGGCCATCTTAAACTCCAAGCCATTATGTCCTCTGAGTAGTGATCCCGATGATCTCTGTGCTCTCACACCAGGACATTTCCTGATGCTGGAACCTCTTAGTGACATTGCCCGAGCCTGACTTCCTTGACATCCAGATGAATCGTCTTCAGCGGTGGCAACTGGTTGAACGAATCCAGCAGGACTTTTGAAATCGCTGGCACCGGGAATATCTACACACCTTGCAGCAATGGCAAAAGTGGCATAATCGTTCAGCTGGTCCTGCTCCCAACTAGATTGTGCTGCTGAAGGATGACAGACTCCACCACTGCAGTGGCGCTTGGGTCGCATCAGTGAGCTCCACCTTGGAAAGTACGATGTGGCGAGAGTGGCAACAGCGAATACTTACAGTGGACAACTCAAGTGACTAGTTGTGAAACTGTGCCTGCTCCGCTTTGTGTCTTGAAATAAGTTATTTCAAGGTGTGTGGTATGTTTGGAGTTGTAAATTTTCTAAATAGTGTGTTAGTTCCCTTTGTAACAGTCATCTGGAAACCGTATATGGACACGTCAAGTTTGTATTTCCTGCGCTGCTGTCTGTTGCCGTTTCCTTGGTAAGACTGTGGCACTGTCACAAGAGTTGGCTACCCTGGTCTTCCAGGAAGAAAAGACAGTCGTTCGTCGGACATATTGGTGGTGAGTTGTGTGCTCTTATTGTCTCGCTGCCAATCGATGTCATACCTTCGCATCCTTGCATAGTATTTAGAAATACGGTCAATTTCGATCGTGACTAAACAGGTACAATTTGAAGGAATGGAGCAACATTACAGGGCATGTAAGGTGTGAATGTGGACAAAATCTAACCACGAGCCACATATTTCAATGTTATCTGGGTCCAACTACTTGTACAGAAGATGTTCTTCTATAAGCTGGGCCATTGTTAGCCATTAGGCACTCATAATACGAAAGACGCGGTGGTTGATTTAACATATTATCTTCGTTTTTTTTCCCCCTGATTTGTTCATAAATTGTAACTATTTGCATGTTTCCGACTCGAGAGTAGAAATTTATCTTTAAAGTTTTTTCTCGTAGCCAAAAATGGTGTGCTATACGGTCCTTTTTAGGAATTAAAAAAAGTTATCTACAGTTTCTTTAGAATAGTATTATTCAATTCATGTAAATTTGTCGCCAGGTGACCAAGAACTGGGTGACCGGCTGGGTAGACTGGAACATGGTCCTTGACCTTGACGGAGGACCTAACTGGGTCAACAACACTGTCGACTCTCCTATAATTGTGAATGCCACAGCAAACGAGTTCTACAAGCAGCCCATGTTCTATGCTCTGGCTCACTTTGCCAAGTTTGTGACTCCAGGCTCCGTCCGCATCGGCCTGAAGTCTCAACAAAACAGCAGCATTGAGCATGTCGCCTTCCTCACACGAGAAAACATCACAATCGTCATATTGCACAACACGTACGTATATTTAACTGAGTTACTTAACATGTGATTATAGCCACGAGTTTGTGGTGAAAAGATTTTTGCACCGTTTAGTTTCTCTACCTTATGTTTGGACGTTTTAACTCTCACCTGTTTTGGGGTTAGGCCTATACATGCGAACCACAGATGTGTGATATCACAATAACCTTGTTCTGATAGGTGCAGTTGAATGATAGATGTGTCTGAGCAATGACACGCTGCTAATAACCATGAAGTTGAGCTACCGATGAACATGCAAAGCATTTAAAAAAATTATGCAGAAATTTTATTTGTGGTAAACTCGTGGCTCTAGCAATCGTATTTGAAAACCATTATTCTTCGGAAAGTAGTTTTATTTATATTTTGTATGTCCACATTTCAGAGCGGCTGAGGAAGTGGAGGCAGTTCTTAATGACCCAGATAGTGGCAGTGTGTCCCTGAAGATTCAAGCAAAGAGCATGAACTCTATATTGTTTAGAACATGATTTGTGAAACTACGAGTGTATTAGTTGACTATATGGAAATTTTTAATCATTGTAATATCACGGTGAAAAAATAAATGTTTTCTCAACTGCTGGATTGTTTGTGAAATAAATTTCGTACACGAATGAGATACAGTAAAAGAAGTTACCAGTGTAATCGAAATGGTGATTTCAAAAACCACCCTTGCACCCATAATTATCCCAAACAGCAGAAATAACTTGCTACAAGCTTGTAGCAAGCTTGCAAATGCAAGCCAGTAACCTTGCAGCAAGCATGAAATAGCAAGCCAATAAACTTGTTACAAGCCTGCTGCAAGTTGCCTAATTTACACATTTCTAACTTGCTTCAAGCTTAATATTCAAGCCTGCATAATAAATCAAAATTTAACTTTCTGTAATATTTTCACTATCATTGAAATTTACATCCTAAATATTGCTTGTTCATCGACTTGTGATGTTAATTTACAAACATTAAATTTCGGCTCCTGTGCCATGATTCGAACCGTTGACCCTTTGACTTCATAGCAGGTATGCTAACCTCTGAACTATTGCAAATACTTAAGAGGAGTAATAGTGCGATTCGGTTGTAAGAGAACAAACGTTGTTATGAAAATGTTGATGTTTGTGAATTTTCTAAGAACAGTAAGGATATCAGTTTACTTGCAGTTATTCGTAATATCGTAATGGTTGTTTTAGCAAGCATATGAAACAATGTTAATTTTTTTAAGTGCTTGTTCATTTACAAAGTTAAGTTTAAATCATGTTCGATCATTATTGATGGGCACTTAGAAAATATTTCATGAATTAAGATTGCTAAGTAACATTTCAATGCAATATCAGCTTAGTATAGAGCACAGGATGCTTGCAGCTTCTCACATGACCAGAATTGCTGTGTAAGTGTAATAGAAGTCAAATACAGCTTTGTCGCAAGCTTGGTTCAGGCTTGCAGCAAGACTTCTGAGCAAGCTTGATGTGGCAAGTTAAATTAACGTGAAATGTAAACTTTCTGCAAGCTTGATTCATGTTTGCAGCAAGATTCATGAGTAAGCTTGCTATGGCAAGCCAAAATCAAGTGAAATGTAAGCTGGCAAGCAGGCTTACAGCAAGTCTTGTGAGCAAGCTTGTTATGGCAAGCCAAAATCAAGTGAAATGCATGCTGGCGTTAGCTTACATCCCAGAGAGCAGAAAAAGCTTACTACAAACTTGCTGTAAGCTTATCCACGCAAACCAGCAACTTTGCAAAAAGTGTGTCACGACAAGCCTGCTGCAAGTTGCCTAGTTGACACTTTTTAAAATTGCTGCAAGCTTGCATGCTAAACTTCATTTAAGGTTAACTTATAAGCCATCAAGCTTAATACAAGCTTGCAAGAAATTTAATTGCAAGCAATTTTCTTAAATACACTTGCAGAAGGCTTACCATGCAAGCCTGCAGGCTAAAAAAAAACTAAGGCTGGCAGTAAGCTAACATGTTGTGTGGGATATTACTACGGTAAGTTGTAGTCCGACCAGCATTTCATTGAATGATGTGAATAACACCAAACTTTCTCTTTTGCTGCTGCATTAGAGGCCAGTTGATTTCCATAGTTCTTATATTATTTGTTTTTTTTTTTTCCTTCTCATGTTCATTCTCGTGCTATCTTACAACATGGTTAACTTACATCAATAAAGATCAAAAGACTTGTTAAATCAAAGGGGGATAGCAAAGTGTTCAAATGAAATTTATTTTCTGTCGGTTCTGTCGTTCCTGACGTACACGTATTGCAACTTATATTTTCAAATCGTGAAAGCTTTTAAACAAGGTGACATATGAGTCATCAGGGAATCCCGATGACATCACGGTAGTATTGCAGCACCCCTGGGAAAAACCCTGACATCACTGTTGTCGAATCATCAGCCAGTCCACTTAGTATGATACAACATGCTTCGTGCCAGGCTAACACGCAACCGTACAGTTGGTGATTCGGAATAAAGTGAGCACTCAAAAAAGCCCTGATTAATTTATATTTTCTGCCAGTTTATATATTTTCGCCGAATGTAAACATAAATATTGCCACGTGCTTTTATTTACATAGTATCGTGCATTGTTTACAACTATATTTAACTGCTCCGATAAATTTTATCTTCAATATGTACTCATTAAATGCACGGGGGCTGAATATAATTTAAAATAAATACCTGCCAGCTAACCGCGTTGTGAGAAACGGAATCCAATGCGACGACTGCGATTTGAGGTTCCATTTTAATAAATGTATTAGTGTAAAGGATGAGTTGGAACTGACCACGATAGACTGGTCGTGCCAAGCTTGCGTCACAAAAGCAAAAAATGGGGTAGGTGAATGTGAAAATAAAGATGATAACACCGGTGAATCACAGTGATGCTCGTGATAATGAAGCTTTAATCAATCAACTCATTGAAGAGATAACGTTGCTACGCAAAATTATAAGTGTTTTGCAAGAAGATCTTTCAACGAGACAATTAATCAACTACAGTGCAAATACACCGATGTGGAGTGAAGTAGTGAAGAGGCGTCGAGGTCACTCACCAGGAAAATCACAAATCTCCAGTATTTCGGTGCAGAACAGATTCTCTTTATTCGAAAATGAAGACCAAAATAGAAGTGCCACTGAATACAGTGCTAGTGTCCCACAACAAGCTCCTGCAACACGACGAAGCAGCCAAATCAAGAAAAGTAAGGGAAAAATATGCACGTTCTCAAACAGTCATGGTCGTGGCATAGTGAACAAAATTTGTGACACTTTTCCTGATAAATCTGTAATCGGCTTTGTTAAGCCCGGAGTCAAATGCTCTGAAGTTACTAAAAGTTGTGATACACAGTGTGAAGATTTCAGCTCAAATGACACAATATTTAATGGGAGGCAGCAATGACATCAGTGTCAATGAAAGCTAGTAGTGTAGTAATGGCGGTTCTATTGCAGGAGCCTTGGAGCCGGATCACCGGATCTGTTCAGCATGTGTCTCGTAATTAAATGTGTACTGTCTACCCACCTTCTTGTTTAATGACCGTTGTCTTGATACCTAGCTACCCTCATTGGCTCAACCTTCTATCTTGTTTTTTTAAATTAGTTTTATTGTTGTCCTCTAG
>PNEQ01082278.1:18948-41404 GCA_003012365.1 Medauroidea extradentata | reverse complement strand
CTGGCGCTGCATTTGTTCCTGTTGGAAAGCAGCGGGGAAATGTTTTCTACGACTGAAGAGTAGAAGATATCCAGGCCTTCTCGTTTCCGT
Source organism: Medauroidea extradentata (assembly GCA_003012365.1). NCBI lineage: Eukaryota > Metazoa > Arthropoda > Insecta > Phasmatodea > Phasmatidae > Medauroidea > Medauroidea extradentata. The sequence continues at coordinate 41,314 of PNEQ01082278.1, read as the reverse complement.
CTTCCAGGAAATATGTTGGGCGAACCCTAGCCTGGCATTACCTCTTACTGGCCAACTGGGAGAAGAATTGTACGACGTGGAGTACTACGTTTCCCTTGATACCAATATTATTTTATAATTTCGAAACTCAGGAGAGTATTCGAAATTTTTTTCTTCACGATGGAGACTTCAACAGTCCCAGTCCTCCCGTAACGACAAGAAAAAAATTCCAAACCGTGAAATAGTTTCAGAAATTGTGGACAACTCTGCTTAAATTTAAATTTTGAGGATATTAATTTTTAAAGTAGTGCAAAATTTTAACCCAACGAATACTCTGGATAAGATGCCTCAAGCTGAATCCTCACAATTTTTGCAGTATTTCTTAAAAACGAACAGAAGAATTACTCTAAATTATATTGCCACAAAGTAAAGAAGTTTGAAGGAAACTTTACCCTCCCATTTTAGCTAATATTGTGGAGAAAATAATAAGTTTATATTTTTCTTTGACTTATCACACTGAACTAACATCCAACATTTAATTTTCAATTTTATTCTAATACAAATTCACAATCTAGTAAGAGTCTAGGAAAGCAAATATTTAATTAGTACTAAAAATTTGTTTTCCATTTCTTAAGCTATAGTCTCTCATAATTGCAACGTCGCTGATTTTTTTTTTTTTACAATAATACGTTACGGAATCTTATTGATGATCCAATTCATGTTTCTTTATGAGCCCTACTAATATTCTTTTATAAAAATGATTTTCCACACAGCTGTACTTGACTTTCAACATCTCGATTGATGCAAAAACAATCCACGGTCATATAAGAAAATGTTCTGCAGATTTACCAACAATGCAATGACAAATTGATGCACATTGGATCTCGCAACAAATCTTTCAATGTCTTTATTCCCAAAATTTCAAAATGAATTAAGTTGTGCCATAACTACCCCCCCCCCCCCCCCCCCCAACATTCTGGCTTCTCTCGCAGTCCAAACAGCTGTCAGCTTGCCTTAGGCACGTTTTCTATTCTTACAATGTTAAAACAAATGGCTTTGGTTAGATTGTGGAAGTTGGTATACAATATATTATTATTTAAATTAGTTTACAATTATTGTAAACACGTAAGATAAAAGTTCAATATGAAGAAGGCTGTGTTCGTAATTATAAATAATATTATTTCTAAGAATACATTTCTTTGCAACCAATAATATTTTATGTACTACGTATGTCAAAAAAAATGTGTTAAAAGTCTTATTATTTTTTATCATGAAGTATTGTCTACATATGAAAGTTGTCACATGTCAGCTTAGCAATGCTGAAGGTGATTACCGCCTGGACTTAGTGGAGAACATAAGAATACCGCCATGCCAAATACACAATCTCAGAGTCCGTTATAAAGAATAACATAACTGTCGAACGAACATTTTACGTCCGTTTATTCCCATCCAACATTATTTTAGCACTACAAAGATCTTTTAAAACACCAAAACTGTCGCGTAAACTAAACTGCGACGACAGGTCATTCAAACCATCTTAGGCCGGACGCGAAACATGCGAACGAAACTCCTTTTTATGCTCCTCTCGTTATTTAACCTTGACGAGACTGACGCTCGGAATAAATCACATAACCACCCTCTAGCTCCTAATTGGCCAGCTATATCGCCATCACACTCGCCCAATCCAGGCCTTCTGTAATATAGCTGCGTCCAGAAAACCATGCCATGCTCTCTTATTTCTGATGATTTTGCGAAAGTATTTTTTTTTTTTGCTTAAACGAAAGCAGGTATCACAAATATGACAGTTTCGTTTAAAATCGTTTTTATCGAAATAGCTCTTTTTTTTTTTCAAGACATGACATTATACGGTTTCGATTAAAAATCGATTAATAATAATTTCGTCTAATACATAATTAGCTAAAAACTTAGTATTTACTACTTTGAAAAAAGTCAGCCAACATGGTGAAGACGATTTTAAACAAAACTACCAAACAGATTTCCTATCCGCTCTCGTTTATGCCTTAAGCGTGACCATATAATTTTATCAGTGTAAAGTTTGTAGAAAAGTTCAGTGCAGTTTCATATTACTGATATAATTTTTTTTTTTAATTTTGTTTTTTTACAAAATTGCGTTAGCTTTGATGTTACAAGGGACTATTGTTGTCATCTTATGAAAATGTTTAGCTTGCATAATATTTCCGTAAAGACATGCCAAAGTCAAAATCTGTATGTTACGGGTAAATTCACGCTACAAAAACTAACAAACTTAGTAAAATTAAATAATTTTCACTGACATGTCACCGGTTATTTGTCAAAAGTTATAAAAACACATACAATTTTTTCTCTTCGAATATTCTTACTCGTCAAGCTGTCATACTTCTCTGATTATTTCAAAATTCTTCTTAATATTTCCACCAGATGAAGAACTAATTTAAACTAAATACCGCAGTAATGCTTTGAATTTCTGATGCTATTTAAAGGAAATGAATTGGCTTCTAACTAATTAAATGGTGTAAGGTGTTAGTCAAATAAAAGTATTTTAAAAATTCAAAAATCAACAACAAATGATAATGAAAAAAATTGATCCACAGCTGCACTTTGTGAGCACCGTATTTACAACGCGACACTGAAAACACAAGAATTTCTTTCCAAAAGATTCGCAGACCGGCAACAAACGAACACTATACTGGGAACATTAGGTAGAAAGGTTTCTGACTTTCCTGCGAAGTCGTGCACAGTACGTCCATATATATTTTAGGTTCAGTTGTTAATTTATATTATATTAAGAACAAACAGGAAAAAACGTTAGATTTGCATAGTTCCAGATTAAATCCTACTTTATAAGGTGATTTATTTGTGAATATACTTAAACAAAATAAAATATGTTCAGACAGGTTCGAGATTTCGAAAAACGTCTTCCATAAAACCTAATATGTTTGTTGTTTTTTCGGATTAAACGCTGAATTTGATAAAATAATAATGAGATAAAATTAATTTTTTCAACAGTTTTCTTTATTTCTGGATTATACTTTACAAAGCATATTTATTCAATAATGTGCAATTTGTTGGAAATAAGTGTTACAAGCGTAACAAACACAAAACCGTGTAGTTTGGAAACCAGTGAACAACGGGTGCCAACATTACACAGATTACATACTCATTATCAATTAATTTTTCGCTTTTTTTTAATACTGTGAAGAAAAATATGAAAGTTGCTACTATTATCGAAATTTTGCTTGCCACATTCACACTACGGCATGCCAATTAACTAGTTTGTGTATAATTTGAACGGCAAATAGCCTAGTAATTGTTTTACATCCGTAATATGTTGAACTGATTGCCACGTAATTCTACAATAACAGTTTGGTCGTAACACCTGCACTGTATCGCATGGTAAAAAAAATTTCTACTACAACCGCAAATTTCACGTATTTCCTCTGAATGGGGGAAAAAATACAATAATCCGGTATGGTGAGTGATAACCAGCCTAGACCCCAGTTCCACGACTGTTGCAAGATTTTTTTTTTATCCAGAAATAAAGTAGACAACATAAACATATGTCAGAGTTTCGTATAACTAAGTTATTACTGTTTTCTCAGATTCTCCAAGACTAGAAACACTGATTTTAAATATTTATCAAATTAACGACATTTACGTTGATTAGTAAATTATCTAACATCGGTTAAATTTTGTCTCAAAAATAGGCTTACTAGTACAAAATAATCTAAAGAAAACTGTAAGAGGGATTTACAATATCTGCTCTCTTTTAGACTGAACAAACGTTCTATTACGAGCGTGGCAACGGTTGAGACAGGTTTTCGAACCCTGCTGGAGTTTTGTAAAGTCTATGCCACTTCTCATTACCACCGTCATTGGGACAAAATAATATTTCTTCGACCACTAGACATATTTCTTATTTAACTACTTATGAGTGCAAATACGAAAGCATGTTGAGCTTGTAACAACATTATCTGGGAGTGTTGTGTTTACAATATCTTTTACTCACAACTAACCATAGACAGCAAAATACCGTTAAGACAATGATCCATTATTTTTGCTGCTTGCACGATAATTATTTTTGAAATCATAAACGAGAGCAGATGTCGAAAAATTGTGTTTTACTATGCAGTCTAATATCTTCTATACGAATAATTATATAGATTTAGTTACCGGTAATTAGTTCTTTAAAGATAATTTCGTAAATTGCACAATTAGGTGATACTGGTGTGTATCTTGTCGTGAAAAAATTATTTTGCATTGTTTACACCATTTTTAACAAAACTGTTCTACAGTTTTCGATATCCGTTCTCGTTTAAGATATCAAAATAATTATCTTAAAAACAGTAAAAACGACGATACATGGCCTTAGTTCTATAATCTCTTATAGTGAAACAACGATTAAATATAGAATGTATAGTAGAGTGTGAGTGTATGAAAGTACCGATTCCGAAACTATGTTTCCAAATAAAATGGACAAAAAGCAGCATTGCAAGAGCCTGCAGATACATGAGACGTGCGATTTGCAGACACTCATAAAAATTTTTGGAGAAACGATTTGATCATAATTCAAACAGCAATACACTAGCACCATCGTACAGAAAATAAATAAATAAATATATATGTATATATATATTAAGTAAGAAAACTAATTTTGTCTAATTTGACACATGCCTTATCTAAATTCTCTACTCTACAATTGTTTTAACAGACCACATGAAAAAATTTTAAACAATCACTACTTTCTCTATTAATAGATCTAAAATTAAAAACATTTTTCTCTCTAATCACGACATGGTCAAACAAGCTCATGTTACCTTGTGCGTTTAAATGAACGTATTAACAATACATACACTCTTATGATACATGTAAACTACTTTATGATATATTATTATTGATACTGATTTTAAACACAGAACCTACATCTGGCCATTTATTACATTCATAAGACTTTTACGTCTAGAATTTACAATGTACTCCACCGCTTGGTTTAAATATTTACCATTCATTGTGTAATAAAAGTACATTATCGTTGAACACAATCACTGATGAATGTTTGGCAACCCTTCTGTGAGCAACACAAGAGATGCATCCCATAAGATGTACTGTATTTTGAGCAGTTACGTCACAGTTAAACAAACCTATATAACTACTCGAGACATACGCATTGCTTATATAACTGAAAGTAAGTTATTCAGTTCTACATCAAAACTACAAGTACACTTCCTATATCATACACCTAGTATTATACGTACTCGTTATGTTTTCATTATTACAGTATACACCTGTTTGGAAAAATGTGTTACGAGACTTGCAAATATCGCGTTATTTTCTGACAATAGACTAACTGTTGTTAGTAATCTCGACGTAATCGACAGGCCTACAATGTCCGGCATTGTAGCGATAGTGAGACCAATCACATGCAAAGTAGTAAACTACTAAAATCACACCACATAATGATTGGTGAACGTTGACGTCACATATTGTGCTCCAGTATATGTACATATAAGTGGATTCTAGTCTGTCATGATACAATGTCTGTACTTACAGGTTGTTGAAGTTTAATAGATAGGTAATACATAAGGATATAAGTTTTTGGTGAAAATATTTCTGCACCAGTTTGCTTTCGTGCCATGTGTGCACATATGCGACTCTGCTTCAAGGTCAGTGATTGGCTGAATTTAACTCTCAAGTGTCTTAAATGTTAAATTACAAATCACGGGCGTGTGTTATTTGCAATAACATTATTATCATTGGTAGAATCAAATAATAAACGACATTACACAAAGACACAATGCCAATAGCAAAGAAGCAGAACTGCAGAAATTGAACTAAGACATTGAAACTAGTTGATACAGAAATCTAGTCGCGAAAGTCAGGGATTAATGTAATATGTAATTATTTATTATGTTTTCACAGTCATTGTTATGTACTGTACATGGTTTCTGAGCATTAGCCAGCAACATGAGGTGACAATTACTTTGTAACGACAAAATATAAAATTGTTTGTTCCTTCCATTTATTTTTTACGTGTTCGTACGAGTTAATTCTCTTCCAATAGCTACTGCGCTAAATACATAACCAAAAAAAAGCAAGTAGAAAAAACTCTGCAGATGTTTCATACTTAAGGGGGAAACCTGATTTATATTGTTGTCTGTAATTCCTAAAGTAGCACCAATTTCTCTATCTAATAATTTACTAACAATGCCAGTCTCATACAAAGACTGTAAATTATAATTTGCTATCTCTTTGAAAGGGAAGCTATCACGAAACTGGGTCACACAGTATATAGAAAAGATACTCTGCTCTACTATGTGGAGCAAAGGTCGTTTCTCTGCCATATACTCAGGCTTTTTGGTTTCGTACAAAGCTCCTATGGCAAAATACATTACACAGATATTTCTGTGAGTTATAGCAGTATGTAATGCAATGTCTAACGAATCCACTAAAACCAAGCGATTCAAAATAATTTTGCTAATTTTGTCGTCAAAGTCAGCCTGAGAAATTATGGGAGTGAAGTCAAACGTGATGTTCGTTCCGAACTGGTAAGGTAAAGCAACTATTAAATTGTGATTTTCAATGTCGTCCAGAGTGTTAATATCGGCGTAGTACTGCGGTACTGTGAGATAGCTAGTGAACGAACCTGTGTAGGCGTTGCTTAGTATAATGTTCAAGATCATGACAGAAAGAATGTACAGTCTGAACCAAGCAGACGTGATGTGTCTGTCAGCATAACCAAGATAAAACAGTCTGAATATTTCCAAACAACTTAGTAAGCCTCTTGAATATCCTTTTGTGAAATGGGAGACTAACTTTCCTACACAAAGTATAAATATAAAACACAACAGATACAAAACCCACAGAAGGTAATTAAATGGCAACACTGCGCTCATCCACAGCGGCATCTGGAGAGCTTTAGGAACTATTATTATTAACTTCTCTATTCTGAACGGATAAATGAATTTCTTTAGGGCATTTGTGTCGAGAGCAGCAATCGGAAATATAATGTCTGTCGTATCGGCAAAAGAGTCGGGCAGCAACCATCTGGAATTATCTGCATTAAAATAGGAATCAATTGTCACTGTTATATTCATTTTATAACATATAGTTTCTATAATGTTGCCAACTAGGCCACCTATTCGCTTATCTCCATTTTCTCCAGAAACAGTGTACGAAAATGGAGGGAAATTAAACGCAGCGCATTTCACGGGGTAACCTTGAGTATTGCAGAGACGTTTATCGTAGTACAATTTGTTAGTGGCGGTCACATTTACTGCTTTTCCTTTCTTAGTAAAAGGAAGGAATTTTTTAACAACAAGAGTATTTCCTGTTTCAGCTTTTTTACCAAAAACGGTTATTACTAACAAATTGAAAATCTCGTATTTAGTCCAACTTTTTTTCATGAGAGTATACGTGAAGTCTGTGTGACTCTCTGTCAAATTAGCGTCGATACATATAACTGGAGACCAAGGAGTCCATAAAGGATGCTTCAGTGCTTGCGACAAGTGATTCATAAATACATTTAAATCAGCGCTTTCAGACAAGACAATAAACACTGCACTTTGTTGAGGCATTTCAACAGTCCCATCCTTACTCTTACTGAGGACGTAAACTGGCCTTGTTGACCTTGAGTGTAGCGAGAAAGTAAAGTAATCCTCCACGTATCCAGGGTTGCCATCTGTAAAGAGGACAATGTTCCTTACGTCACCTCTCACATGGTGGTCTATGATATCCATCGTGTCCTTGACGAACTCTTGTGCTTTGGCGTCCCCGTTATTTACACGAATTGTGTTAACTTCTAGTAATGACACAATGAACAATACTGTCAACGTGATATAAATTTGTCTCATGTCACGTATCATCTGGAACAAATATCACAAGTTGTTAAAGAGACATAAAATTAAACAAATATTAGAGGATATGTTGGTAACCAAGAGTTATTTAAGCAGTTGGTTTTAAGATAATTGCAATAAAATAGTGAAGCATGAATTTTCAATTTTTTCTTATTACTGTCACTCATATTAACGCAAGTTGTGATTATTAATCAGACAAGTTGTCAGTTTTGTTATAAGCTACGTGACTGATAATAATCCTCACATAAATATATGCTTACTGTGAGAGATTAGTGACGACAATTTGGACATAATGCAAATGTATCATTATTGCACGTTTGTGCTTATATTTTTATTATTATTGATTATATTGTTTCTGTTATTCCTGGTATATATGCCAGTATTAACAAAATGTTTACATAATGCATTTTCATTCGGAATATTTGAATCTCTTCAAGGGAGTGAATTGAGATGAATGACTAAATACTATTTGACAATATATTTATGTTGATCCATCAATTAAATATGCAGTATTAGTCATGGGCGTCACAAGCTGATATTTTGGGGGGGGGGAACTTAAATTTATTTAGTCGTTGAGGACCACACTTCACCAAAAGAAAGTGGGGGGTTCGGGAGTCTTCCCCCGGGAAATTTTCGAGATCCAATGTGTAAAATGGGGTTATGTAAGCATTTCTCATTCCTAAAATATGCTCATTATATAGTTGATTGAAATATCGATTTTCTTTTAGTGCACAGATTTACAAAAAAACAGTAAACGTAAATTTTGGTGACCTATGCATACAAAATAGTTAATTTAAATATTAGGAGATTCCTGAATGTTACACTTACAAGCTGCAGTAGTAGTAAGTATGTTGGACACGTGTACGCCTACATAAAATATTAATAAAAATACTTGTATTCACTATCATTATGTCTCATCCGATCAACCTAGTAAATTTTAAAAAAATATATATTTTTGAAACCTGCCAAATATCTGAGTAAAAATTTTACCGAATTTGAGCAGATAAGCATTTATAAAGAAAAATTTTAAAGTTGGTCAATCTCTACTGCGTTTGGCGTTAGCATGGTACAGAAAAAACCGCCATATAAGAATGGCGTGATGTTGGAAACCGTACAAAACTCTAGAAATATTGTCTTGCCGATATTTAAACTGAAAAATGTACAATTTAACACTTTCAAGTTATTTATAAAATCATCTGTGCTTAAGTTCAACACAACATAAACTTCACAAAAAATAGCCTCCATTAACTAATATATATATATATATATATATATATATATATTATTAAGCTATGCATCTACAGATCTTCAATAATAATACCAATATCAAACACAAATAAAGAATAAAAATTTTTTTTTTGGTTTTCAGTAATCTTTTTAAAATTAAATATCAAGGCAAAGATTGAAAAATCCTTTACAAAGGTGACCACAACAATGTTCTTGAGAAAATCTACATGGGGTTAGCAAACTTGGTAGATAATACTTAATTTTTTCTATTGTTTATCAGCAGTATCTCATGGCGCATTCTAATTGACTGCTCCGGGGGCGCACCAGGCGCGCCCCGAAAACTGAAAATATGCAATAGTCACGTGATTGCCCGCAACGAGTGCGTATTGTTAATGCTCCAACAACTGGAACACGCCACAATTACAGTGCAAAACATTTGTGACAGCAAATTACTTGAATGCTTCAACCCCACGTACTCCAAAACGGCCAAAATGCAATCCTACGAAATTTGGGAGGTTACTTTACTACAATTTTTCTTCTTGATCAATCGGTAATTAGATGCGCGGAAAACGCGATCCTATACTAACCTTACTATAGTTTTAATAACGGGCATAGTTTTTTAAATTAAACACTGTATGTTTTCGTCACATAAATTTCTTTGCATTATTAAAGTTCCGGACAGTCATATAATTGCGTGATTTCCCCCACAGAAAAAATTTTCTTTTGTTTACGTAGTCACAGGTCGCCGCCATAATTGCACTCATCTGCCGCACCGTATCGAGAGACGGTGCGGCAGATGCGCACCCATCGAGTGCAACTCTCAACTGGAATACGAAAATCCGAATGCTCTCAACGGGAGTTCCAGTAGTTGGAACACGAACACCGGGAGCATTCGGGTGCAGTAATTGGAATACGCTATCAGTTATTTTGAAGAATCGTAGAAAACTCTCATACAAATGAGTTCTCTACTATAAACAGCCCTTAGATATACACAAGTACCTACTGTATAAAATGTTTCGACACAGTGTATGAAAACATTTTTTAGCTCGCACACTTCCAAACAATGACTTTTTGTACTCCTTTCTTGAAACAAACAGCTGAGCCAGTTCGATACTATGTCATCTTTTGGCATGCATATAAGTTGTCTATAATACATTCTCGGTAAAGTGGTGAGTACTTGAGGTACCTCTATCTTCGTCACTGTACACTTATAAGACACTGCAACACAAAATTACTTACCTAATTCTCCACTATCTTTACTGGAAGCAAATAACCGAGCATTCGTGTGTGAAATGTTACACAAAGTTTTAATTCAAAAGTGCTAATTTAGCACGAATGGATTATACACGCCAATATGTGCAGCAAATGGGTTTTATCATTATCTTCATAGGTTATTGACAATTATTATAGGTTAACCTATTTTTATATGTTACTGACAAATAAACAGACGCCAGTGATCACATAATGAGTGTGTTTAATACTACTACGAAACTCAATATACGGGCTGTTCTTTACCTTACGTCAGAAACTTTAGGAGATGATTCATATCAAAAATGAGGTATAGTTATACAAAGAAATTTTCGACTATAGTGCAATTTGTAAGGAAGACATTCACCCTTGAGAAATAAAATTTGAAATTGTATTTTGGCAAATTTTTGGAAATAACACGGTGTTAATTTTCAATTCTGTGCTGTAGAGATCGTCGACCAAATCCATAAACTACTCTTTAAAACTCCATACGTGAAAATAGCAGAGATGGTCACCCTCTTATTGATTAGAACTTTGTGGCGTTGGGTTTTGAGAACATTTTATGTTGCTTTTCTGAACACTACATCCTAAGCAACATAAAACGTCTTAATTTTCCAAGTCACTAGAATGTACCACTTACTTTAAAATGCATTCTAGTGTGTCTGTGCCAACAATACAATATCTGGCATATAGACAAAAACTGCTACACCTGCAATGTAATCGCACACAGCATGTTTTTAAATGCATTTTGCACTTTGAAAAACACATCCCGTGCTACAGTTCTTTAGAACCAAGTCACGTATTTCAACCAAGTAAACCTCCGCCAACTTACTTTCAACCAGCTCCATACAGGTGTGCCTATCACACGCACTTTTTTTTGGCATGTTTCATGTGTGCATTTCTTACGAAAAAAAAAAAAAAACAACAGAAATTCGTGTTCTAAAGATGCCTTTGCAGCATCTTATTATTTATATTTCTTGTAAACTATTTTCAAAAAGAGGACCTTTTATGAACGCCACAGAAGTTCTACTCAATGAGAGGGTGTTATATTCATGAAGGGAAGAGTTCAAAAGAGCTACTTCTTTATGGGTTGAAGATCTCAATAACACTAAACATTGTGCAAAGAAAAGAAATTTAACTCCTCGTCGTTTCCAATGTTTTACCAAAATACCATTTAAAATTAAATTTACAAGTGTGAATTCCTGCCTCACGAATTGCAGTAGACAAACATTTAACTGTGAAACTATACCTCATATGTGGTAAAGAATCACGTCCCAAAGTTTGTAAATATAAGTTAAGAAACAACCTGTATATATTGGAGGAGACGAAATTAAAAGACGTATTATTGGGGGTGGGGGAAGTGTCCCACCCGTCCCCCATGGATGCGATGTCCATGGTAATAGTTATTGCCTAAATATAAAATAAATAAGTGACTTAACTCAATTTCTGTCAGTCATTCAGTACAGATTTATCGCTAAGAAGCTGTGCTCGATTGATTCATTAGCTAAAACCGACTTCTGAAAAGTGACTTCAGTGTTTATGAAAACAAGTTTAACTGTGGAATGTACCAAATATTAACAAGTTATATAAAGATAAACTACAACCAGCTAATTGAACAGGAACCACGCAGTGATGATTGCGAGGTGGGGGCAACCATATTTACTCACTGAGATTATTTGAATTCTGTAAAAAATTGTTAGCAAGTGTAAGGCTAATTTCCTGAAGCCTTCAGTTTGGTTTTTAAAATGTCTCTATTGTGTGTCTTTTACTTCTACAGGATAATCGTACGTTTTAAATTTGAAGTTAGTATTTTTAACTTGCTTACGTATGTGATGAATGTTTTCAGTGACAATATCAAATGTAATGGCTAGTGCTACAGGGTGGAGTGTCAACTCTGTATGGGATCGACGGTATAAATGAATAAACCTGCTAGAGAGAGAATATATTTCTTCAGGACAAGAAGGAAGCATCACTACAAACTAGGGAAGGTATATACTTAAGTACGTGGGCGTGGAAGAAACATGTGGAATTAGGGACGAGATCAGATATACTTACAACCGCAGTATCAGCTCCATTATACCGGCTGTTCGCGAGTGTTACCAACTTTGCAAAATAATTCCTTGAGAAAAAGAGGTAAAGTTATGTAATGAAAGTTTTATCAATTCTTTGGGAGATATTGGCGATCGAAAATTTTTGTTGAAAACAAAAATTTGTTAATATGACCAAAAGTTACGAGGAATAATTTCCGTATTTCCGAGTGCACTTTAATCACAAAGTCTGCAATCTGTGAAAAACTTGTTTCTAGTAGTTTTCACCTTCCGTAGATAATAGGAGTAGTCAAACATTTCTCAATACATTTTTTACCATTTTTTTTTTACTACTGACACGGTTGACAGCAGGAGACCCAATGAACATAAAAGGTCGCCTTGTCGCCTCACAAGCAAGGGAGCTGTTTTCGTGAACATGGACGTAGAAAATGTTGGGCCTCACAGGTAGGCAACACGCGATACACAGCAGGTTTAAGCAACCACATTACCCAATGAAGGTGAACGCTATCCGAAACCATTTATTTCACAGATGCAGATCTTGTTATTATTGAACCACTCCCGGGATGTCATTATTTACATCTCCTTACTCATGGTTACAGTATTTTAACAAAAGTTTGTTTTCAATGTGAATTTTCAATCGCGAATTTCATGCGCGAGTTCATGCAAAATTCTAAATGTTTTAATTATTTGTATATTTGTATGAGATATGGTTTGTTTTGTAGACATACACTGTGACTACTACAGTGATAAAAATGTTTCTAGCTTTCATATTCATAGTAGGCCTATTTGTATAATGGCATATGAAATCCCAAATGTTTTATACAAGAAACTTAAACCAACAGACGTACAGAAATAAAATAATTTACACTGAAAAATGGTGTCGTGGGTTACGTCATGACATGTACAAAAACACTTCACAGAAATGTTTCGAATTTAAAAAAAAAAAAAAATTGCAGAAAGTTGGTAATTTTTTATTTTATATTCAGAAATTTTTTACAAATACAAAATATTTTCAATACGGCTTTTCATACGTGTATAAATGTAGTGCGTGGCACTGTTCTTCAGTATGAGTTATTTAATTCCTGTGGGTTGGTTTTAGTAGCATGTATAAAACAGTTTTATGCAAATTTTAGCTTCGGCACGCCATTATACAAAAACTATGCAAACTAGAAAATTTTCATTACAGTGACAAATATTGATAATATACGTATATTAAACAAACCATGTCTCGTAAAAATTTAAAAATTGCTAAAACAATAAAATTTTTGCCAACCAAAAACTTTACCTCGGTTTTTACAAGAATTCATCTAGAAAAGTTTGTAACATACTTTCAAGAACATACTGTAGATACAGCACGTCTTACCTATAGCTCCTGCTGTACTCAGATATACTCCACCTGAGCTAGTGTCTTTCAATAGCGGTAGATAAAATAATCATGTCGAGTTCCACACGTATTAAATAACGACCCTATCGCGCTGGCTTAATTACATCGAACGTTTATGAAACCACATACTCATACGCGAGAACATAATAAGCGTTAATTGCTGTGTCGCGTGATAAACGCCACAGACGCGAGTGTCATTGTGACGCCACCATGACGGTTACGCCTGTAAACTACTTCGCATTTAAACGAGAAAAAAAAATCGTCACATTGGTTGACTTTATTATAACATTACGATTTGGACAACGAAACAATATTTTCATATTATTGTAACGAGTCAGCGATCGCAATGGCATTGGGCTGAGCGACCTGATTATCCATGCCTCCTCCCTCTCCCTTGCTCACTACCTCCAGCCCCGGCGACGAGGTGACGGACTGCACCCCTCCTCCTCACCAGTCTTCCCGCCCTTGGCTACGCGGGCTGCTCGTGCCTGATTGGCGTCACACATCATTTGAACCGGGGGGGAGAGGGCTGTTAATCATCCTTGACAGGCACTCGGCTCGGATGTGACTGAATGTTACCGCAACACCTGGAAATTTCGGCTTAAGTCAAACAACATTGTCGGCGAGCCATGAGAATGTTCAGGTTGTCGCAGGCGACTATAAATACCGACCCACAGCGAGCAACGGCAGAGTGATCGTGGTGTTAAGTCTGTGTGTGTTCGCGATGGATTTGGCAGCGAGGGACGAGGCGAGACCGGCGGATCAAGGAGAGACTGTTCTGCAAGTGTGAAAGACGGTGGGACTGTTGGAGTGGTGTGAGTGAGTGCGAGAGCAGACGAACATGATAGACAGTAGCTGTACACTACAAGACATTTCCGTAAAGATACTGAATAAATCGGAGGACTAATTTAAGAGTGAGACATTTATTGTAGAGTGGTAATTTAATATTTTAGGGAGAATATCTGTAAATAATGTCTGTAAATATTGTTCTAACAAGTGTGAATCACAAGTGTTGTATGTGAAATATAGAATGTTTTATAAAGATATTAATCAATTAAGTAATTTAATTTAATTCATTTACTTAATTATCTAATCCCTCCATCCAATCTAACCTGGCTGTGTCTAGAACAGCAAAGTTATTACATTATGTATGAGCCATACATTTTGTAACACACAAATTCATAAACACACTAGCTGTGTGCCCACAGCATTGCCCACGTTTATTTCTCGAAAAAACGAACAATTTCTTCTGCTGTTGGACGTCTTTTAACACCAGATTGGTAGTTCGGCCATTAAGATAGGATATCTAAGCTGTACGTTGAACTTACTTTGTAGCAGGCTAAGTAGGTGTAATTGCCGATGTGAAAAGCTGTCCTAAGTCTATCCCTGCTGCTCTTAACAACTACCCTAGGCCTTAATTATAGTCATAACAAGACTGAACTTAAATATGAGACTGTATTTGAATGGTGTAAGTAGTATACCCGGTACGTGGTATTATGACTGATTTTCTTCTAGTAAAGCCACCAATGGCTGTGGCTGTGCCATGGGGGTGAAACTAATATAGGGAAACAGAGTCCTGCATTTCAGCTTCTTCTAATATCCAGCACCGTCGTGATATAAGTTTTTTTTTTTTTTTTTAATTTTTTTTATTTGAATTTTGTATTGGTCATTGTCAGTGGCCGCCATTTTCGCTGCGAAGTGAAATGGCGTGAAGAATGGTTATGTCTGATGAGCGAAGTGGACAGAAGCTGTATATTTTATTAATAGTTGAAAATTATGTCACACAAGTATTGTGTTCCCGATTGTAAAATACGTTTCGTGTACTGTGAAACACCGTTGCCCAGTAATCGAGTAAATTGGATTTCAAAGTTTGCATGTAAGTGCAGGTTAAAGGCACTATTTCCTGATCGTATAAATAGTAAATACTGCCTTACATCACAGGAAAAAAAACTTATCAAACCTGACCCTGAAAGACTTCAACCATTGTTATCCCTTGCTCCGCCTCGTAACATTTCTTCATTGCGCCGAGTAGTTGGAATGTTTTCTCACTATTCTGATTGGATTCCACGGTTCTCTGACAAGATTTACCCACTCGCACATTGCAAATATTTTCCCCTCCCAAAGTAAGCATTGGATGCTTGAAGTATTCTAGAAGTTGAAGTTGCGAATTTAGTAGTGCCTGCTAAAGATGACAATATTCCTTTCGTAATGGAAACGGATGCACCTGACCATGTCATCGCGGCTGTACTTAATCAAAATGGGAGTCATGTTGCATTCTTCTCAAGAACCCTAACCAAGGTTGAGGAGAGACATTCGTCTGTTGAAAAGGAGGCATTTTTGCTATAGTGGAAGCCCTAAAGAAATGGAGGCATTATTTGTTAGGACACTTCCAGCTTGTAACTGATCAGAAATCGGTCTCATTTATGTTTGACAATATGAATGCAAGCAAAATAAAAAATGGCAAAATCATGAGATGGCATATAGAGTTGTCTTGCTTCAGCTATGATATTGTTTATCACCCTGGTAAAGAAAATACAGTTGCAGATACTCTTATCAAGGATATGTGGTTCTATCTCTAGAAGCCCTTTACTAGATCTGCATAGCTCTATGCCATCCTGGTGTGACCTGCATGGCTCATTTTGTGAAATGCCGAAATTTACCATATTCAATTGAGAATATCCGCAAGATAGCATCTTATTGTCCCACATGCGCTGAATTGAAACCTATATTCTGTCGAGAATATTCTGGTGAACTTATTAAGGCCACCAGCTCCTTTGGAAGACAAAACATTGACTTCAAAGGTCCATTGCCAATCGCTATAAGCTGACAGTAGTGAACGAATGCTCTAGGTTTCGTTTTGATTTTCCTTGTACTGATATGACAGCATCTACTGTCATCAGGTGCTTGTGGCAACTATTTACTATTTTTGGGATACCTGCCTATATACATTCGGATCAGGACTCTTCATTCATGTCACATGAGCTGAGAACCTTCCTACATTTAAGGGGAATTGCCACCAGCAGAACTTATAGTTATAAATATCCTCGAGGCAACTGTCAGGTCGAAAGATACAACGGTATTATTTGGAAATCAGTACTACTGACTCTGAAATAAAAATAAATGAAGACAACTGAATGGGAAGCTGTACTCTCCGATGCATTACACTCAATTCGTTCAATTTAGCCCAGGAATCTAAGGCCATTTTCGGCGAAAACCTCCAAAAAATTTGTCCAAAGCTGAAATTTGGCTCACTTGCAGAGTCGAGCATGCTTAATAACATATCAAAACTTTACCGCTCAAATTCGTGTGCGTCACATCGAAATCGTGCAACAAATTCATACGTGACGCGGTAGTGCAGCGTTATACTAAACTGCCGCCATTAGGCATAACTTTTGCAGTATAATTAAAACAAATAGTTCAAAATAATCTAGAAACTCTGTTATACGTAAATATGTTAAGAAATACCTAAAAATGTTAAGTTAACTATACACCGTAAAACAACAAAGTGAAGGAATGTATTATTTTAATAATGTTGTGGAAATTCGACAACGATTATCAGCAAAACTAAACGCCTACGTGAAAAACATGCCCAGTATATTTTGTTGACCATTCTTTCAGCTTTCTATTGGTATGTCAATGAACAAGTTAGCGTATTTCGTTGGATCACTAGAGCAGTCCGAGCGTCGCAGTGTACCAGGTTCGGTGCGGCGGACAGGTCAAGCAGCTAACACAGAATAGGTGCGTGTATTTCCGGGAATTCCAAATGTCTAGGGTTACAAACATGCCTACTTAGGCACACAAATGCCTTCTGTTTAGTCTGTATCGATTCTCGTCAGATTTATGACAGGTTACTGTATTTTCGGTGGCCGGTATCTCAGTGAACCTAATTTCTCCGAGAAAATTGTAAAAACTTCTCGGCAATATTTTTGAAAGTGTTTTCTTCTTAGAATATGTAATTTACAAAAATAAAGGGAGAACGTGTTGTTACCTTAAGCTCTGTAAAATAAACAGGCTATTTTCTTTGTATGTGGGAATTAGGATATTTCATACAGTGCGTGTGAAGATGTCGGTTAAGTCGCAGGTTACTTGTGAAGGATTATGCTCAGTGGTGAAACGTACAAAGTGAGTGTAAAAACTATGGAAATAGAGATTATTATTTTATAGCAATTACACCTGTTGCACTGAATAAAGACTGTTGGGCTACAAAGTAAAATAATTTTGTACGTTTACGACAAACGTTTTGGGAAGACGTTTCCAAAAAAAATCTGTAAGTTTATAAAAATATTGTGAACTTTGCAAAATGCGTATCGATATACAAATATGTATGTTTAATTTTAAAAAAATTGCATACTTATAAATAATAAGTGTCCATTTACAAATAAATTTTTGTACATTTTACAATAATTGGTTGAAATGACACCAAACATTTTTTTGGAAACAGTTTTCCAAGATTTTTTGACAAGCTTGAAGGTTATTTTGTTTGACATCAAACACTGCTCATAAAAATATGTCTCACTATTCTTCACAGGCATTTGGAAAATGTTGACCGCTTTATTAACCTGCGACATTCTTGTTGTAGGTAGTACTTAGACTGATAAATGTTTTGACATAATTTTACGAACACTTTTGGTAAAGTATGATTTTTTTAGTTTATTATTTAAATGAATACAACGGCTATCACACGTCACGTTGCTTTAAAGAATATAGAGAAGGGTAGATGTGTACGTTTTGTTCGATGATAGGCTTCATTTATGAATCTGAATGACTTATACTGTGGTCACCCAGCAGAAATAACCAATATGGAGAATAACCACGTGCGCAGAACGTAACATGTGTATGGAAAGAGGAATTAACCCAGATGTGCACGTAAGACGAACATCTTTTCAAAATTTCTGGTTTCTATGAATGCGGAAAACAAGTGATGCTGTCTTTATCAGGTTACAGATATCGTTGTAGCAGAAGTTAGGTATCACAATTTTTGCAGTAAACTTTCGCCAATGGTTTCAATTTATGCCGAAATAAAAGTTTCAGTGCTGGTCGTCCTATCAACACAAACAAAACTAAAAATTTTGCAAAGCTTTGTTCTTTTTAACAAGAAAAACTGTGTACGTCGATTTTCATTGACAGAACTGTGCGGTTTCAGGGTCAGTTCTGGAGAAATAAAAATTTTAAAAGAAAAAAAGGACAGTTACATTTCAGTGCTTAGAGAAACCGTACACAAAGAAAAAGATTTGGTACACTCAACTGTGTACTTCGTTGTATATGGCGAAACAAGCGTGTGAAATTTGAGTCAACCAAATATTCGCTTGCCACTAAGGTTTAGTTCTCTCAACAAGAGTGTTTAGTCAAATTAAATGTACATTTTGTTAGAACAACCAAACCAATATTTGACACAGTTCATATATTGCTAAAGAAACAAAGCTTTTGTTGGATCATATACATACTAGTTACGCCACAAACAAACGTATACATCGTTAACTGGAACAAGCCTTTTTCTCCGCGTAAACATTTAATCAAACTAAATAAAATAACCTAAATAAAATCTTGTGACGTCAAGGTACCCTAGTTTAATTTAAATAAAGTACGCAAATTACACACAATCTTTAAAAATGACAATACCTGTGTAGATGCAAATCAACAAACACTAAGTTCTCGTGGACTTGATATTGTTCATATCAAAGAAAAAGCGCATCCTACCGAAACTTATTATTCACTTGAGGATTTGTGGCTGTATGGAACATGAACAAGTATTCCCTCATCTCCTTCGTACAGTGGTTAGATTACGAATGTTAAAAGTGGACGTGGACATCGCAACGCAAGCAAAATGAGTTTCTTCCATTCATTAACTTGAACTCTGGAAACCCAAGCGTAATCTACACAACGTTGTGCTGTGCTATGCTATCTTATACCTAAATAGTTAGGAAACAGGGTCAGTTTGGCACTTTGTAATGTTTAATAAACCTCTTTAAAATTAAGGTGGTTGATATTATTACATGCGATATTTCTGGAGAACTAGCCAATGCGACTGCGACATGGAGGCTTCCAAATTTTTATGTCCTTGAAGGAATCAGTGGGACACACAGTCTCAGGCAGTAATTTGCTTCAGCGTCTGTCACATCTGTGATCTCAGGATATGTGGGCCTACATACAAGATCGTTTCGTGCCCATTTCCTTATTCAAGTAGCTCTTGGTCATTTAATATGATGCATGTGATCCGATAAAAATTATTTGAATTAAATTGAAATACATGTGTTCACAGGATTATCTTAAAATAAACATCCAGCATTAGGGCGCTGCCGAACTCAGAGCTGTGACGCGAGCAAGGATAGTGATATAAGCTAGGCCTATATGTTAATTAGTATTCTACGTGGTTCGATACTTGTCTAACCCACGTACATCCCACCATTAATTGTCCTGTTTTCGGTAAGGCCCGCACTGCTACAAGATTTTTAGAGCTTTTAAAAAATTCTATGAAAGTACTCGAAAACGTTTCATAAATATTTTTTTTTATTCCTATAGCAATATTCTCCTCTTCTAAATGAAGAAATGATTTCTGTCCGATAGCGATATCAATAAAAATGATAGCACCGCCGAACATAATTTAACTTGTAAAACACTATACTTGCTCATGCCACGACTCTGGTAGGCAGCGCACTCAATGAACACTATCTTGTCCATTACTGTAAATTCAAAGATTGACAGCGTGTCCGTCAGTCGCACTGTAGATCTATGTCAATATTTTGACCAAATAGGTCACACACGGCAGTTTACCAACGCGCGTTTCACAGGTTTTGCCGTTTACGAACAATATTTCATTCAGTACATGAAAATACAACACTAAACTACCTAGGGACTTTTAAACTATATGAAAATGTAAGGCACTTTCAGCATATTTTAAAATGTCAGTGATAATTGTAGTTTTTTTTTTTTGCAGTTATATAGTCTTTAGGCCTACTTATTTCTCATTTTGTGTGGTAAACTGTGTTTGTTATTTTCGAAGAATTTTTATGCTAGGCCTAGCAGTCTGTGATTTAATGTAATGTTTTATGTATGTATAATAGAACTACGATAAAAAATAATGCTAATTATCTCTACAAATCGGTAATTTAAAAATGCCAAAATTATTTCATGAATCGTAGACAGTATATAAAACAAAGCGAGAACCCATCCTGAACATAAATTTAAGTGTCAATGATGTCGAGAACGAGCAGAGGGAAGTGGAATGTAGCAATAGTTTGACCTGTCCGCCGCGCCGAACCAGGTACACTGCGACGCTCGGACTGCTCTAGTGATCCAACGAAATACGCTAACTTGTTCACTGAGATACCAATAGAAAGCTGAAAGAATGGGTAACAAAATATACTGGGCATGTTTTTCACGTAGACGTTTAGTTTTGCTGATAATCGTTGTCGAATTTCCACAACATTGATAAAATAATACATTCCTTCACTTTGTTGTTTTACGGTGTATAGTTAACTTAACATTTTTAGGTATTTCTTAACATATTTACGTAGAACAGAGTTTCTAAATTATTTTGAACTATTTGTTTTAATTGTACGGTAAAAGTTATGCCTAATGGCGGCAGTTTAGTATAACGCTGCACTAACGCGTCACTTATGACTTTGTTGCACGATTTCGATGTGACGCACACGGATTTGAGCGGTAAAGTTTTGATATGTTATTAAGCATGCTCGACTGTGTAAGTGAGCCAAAATCAGCTTTGGACAAATTTTTTGGAGGTTAAAACCTTTGATTCCTGGCCTACTTCTTTGCACAGCTACTAATTCTACTCAACACAAGCGAATGTTAAACTATCCTAGAAGATCCATCAGCAGCATTTTCGTTCCTACTTGGTTGGCTTTTCCAGGAACAGTACTCATGAAACAGCAGGTCAGGTAAAGCCGGTATGATCCCTTCGTTGAGGAAGTAGAGTTGATAGAGGCTAATCCTCAGTATGCACATGTCAAGCTTCCGGATGGCAGAGAAACAAACGTCATCTAGCTCCGAGAGGAAATGTTACTCAGCAACATATTGCAGTACCAAGTGAGAATGGTCGAGATTCGATGTTGGAGTTTAAGACAGGAGAGCATCCTTCAATTATTCCAAATGAAGTTGTTCCAGAAGGAACATTTATATAAACTGAAGTTGCCTCAGAGAGAATACAAGAGGAGGCCGACATCACTCCTGTCGGGGCACAAGAGGTACAACAGTTTGTTTCAATGTCTTATGTGCACACATGAAGCTCTGCTTCACGATCAGTGATTGGCTGTTTTTAACTCTGAGCATCTAGGGTTCTACCAGCAAATCAGACGTGTGGTGTCGCAGTAACCTTGTTCCTGTTGGCACAGTCAAATGAGCCGCGTTTGTGCAATAATACATTATGCCAATAACCATGAAGCAGAGCTTCATATGTGCACATAAGGCATTGAAACAAACTGTTGCAGAATTATTTTCGCGAAAAATCGTGGGCTCCAGGTTAGACCTATCGCCTCTCACCCAGGCGGACCATGTAGATTCTCGGCGGGGTCGGTCCTCAGATTTTCGCAAGTGGAAATAAAATAATGCCGGACGAAGCCGCTGGTCAGCAGCTTTCTCGGGGATCCACCACCTCCCCCCCCCCCCCCCCCCCC
>PNEQ01082278.1:0-10428 GCA_003012365.1 Medauroidea extradentata | reverse complement strand
ATTTCGTTCAGTTCTACTGCCACGAACAACGACGACGCACTTCAGAAACAATAATTAACGTATTTTCTTAACATGTGAAATAAAAAGTATGTTGTTTTTAGGCTGGCAAACGTAAAACATAATACGTACACAGGTTACCGATGGTTTCACATCATTTCGGCAATGATACTCAAAGTAATTTCCAATACTTTTAAATGTGTATATACTCAAAACGGCAAACGTACGCAAATGATGCAACCAAATATGCAACTTGGCGGCGAGAACCTAACTCTGATGCCACCTGTTGGTGGAGTTTTGAACTGTCTGAAGCACGGAGCAAGTTGTATCGACCACGGCGACTCAAGGTCGACAATAGCTTCACATAATTCTCGCGCCAATCCAGTCTAATTATAATGTATGTATGAATGTCAATAAGATAATAAGTAAATATGTTGAAGTGTATTAAATACAGACAGGTCGAGTTCGTCATATGTTCTTTCACTAATGTTGTATTCAAATAGGAAAATACACGGAACTACATACAATAAATCGCTACCAACCATACAAGCAGTAAAGTAACTCTTGTTAGTGGTGATGTATATGCAGTAACGGCTAGTGATTTTTTTCAAAGGTTAAATCTTTAGTGTTCACTTTATTCCGAATGGCCTATAAGTTACTTATCAAAGCTGACCCTCGGTCTCCCTCGCCTGTGCTGCTTGCATCTCTTCTCCTCTGCCATTGCAGCCGACCATCTTTCTACGTTTGTCAACTAGCTCCAACCCTCCCGACAACAGACCGATCCCTGGGTGGACACTCTGACTTTGCACCTTGGTGAAGTGATACAATGGGATGCAAGACACTTGGAAATTTGTACTAAAAAAGCTTCAGATGTTAAAAGTCAACCAAATATAACTATATCCACCGGACATCAGCATTTTTTTTTACATCAGAAGAAACAGACCAAACATAATGAAATGTTAATTGGGGACACATTCCACCGGTCTGCGGACAAATAGTTCCACGGCACAATACCTTTCCAGTGCTCAGTTGCACACAGCACTATCACATACGATGCTATAAACAAGAAGCTTGCTGACCAGGTTGCATGCCTGCACGCCCCTGTACGTGTCTCCTCGCACCTGAACTTTGACCTGTCAGATGAATCACGAGGAGGAGAACTCATCGTCTAAGTGAAATTTTCAATATCATAAACGAAAGTTATGTTTAAGTTAACTTTTTACTTAAAAATTTTAATGTTAATTTCTTGACTAGTATCACCAATTAATATGTTAGATCCTGCAGTACAAATCCTCACACTTGATTCATTTGAAGCAATTAAATTGTAGTACAAAACAAAAAAAAATATTCAAGTATTACTACAAAAAAATTGAAGTTACTATATTATATAAACCAAACCCATTGGCTACATGCCAGTTTACATCACAGTATTCAAGTGTCCAGAGTAATTTGTGCGGAACAAGAAAGAAAATCTTTCAAGATTGAAAAATTGACCTGCACCCGCTGTGTTTGCATTTATGTATGGGAAGGCAGATGTCAAAAGGTTGTTGGTAGATAGGAACTTTTATGAAAAGAGACAAGTGAAGCAATTCAATGTCACAAGTTGTAATCAAGTACAGACATGTTACATTAACGTGATGCAGAAATACGTTAGAGCATCGTTTGCATTTGTTTAACAAGATCAAGTTTGGGTTTTGGCACAATTTGGTGCAGACATGAGTTATAACAAGGGTTACAACACTAAGATAATAACACAAGATACAGCGATAACAACTAGGTAACAGCAAGTTTTATGCTGAGAAATACAACTAATTCGACGGGGCACAACGGGCCTAGATACAAACAAACTGTCAAAGGCACATCAGGCCGTGAAATACTGGGACGAACACAAGGCCAGGCCTGTGGCCAAAGTCACATGGTGATTACACTTGGTACCTTAGTAGGCTACACTTCCATGGTCCCTCTAAACAACGTGACTATGGCCGATAACTGACTGACTGACTGTTACGTGGCGATCACTCTTGATCCCTGAGAAGGCTACAACATTTTGATGGCCTCTCCAAATGACACGACTCTATGGCCGATAACCAACTGACTGTTACGTGGCGATCACTCTTGATCCCTGAGAAGGCTACAACATTGTGGTTGAAGATGCAGACTGGCATGGCTTCAAGGTTGGGAGATAGATATCGCTGCAAGAGATCTGGTAAATTCTGGTAGTCTATCTAGGAAGGTTCGAGCAAGAGAAGGCAATTGGACTGGATGCAAGTGATGTGGATACTGACCAAAGAGAGAATGAAGAAGTCTTGAGCGCCACAAAGTTTGAGATGATTTCGAACTCTAGGAAAAAGAATGTGTGCTCAGGGTCTTAACCGTGGTTGTCTGATTGATGGCTCTATGTGATGTACAGACGTTGGGACCCAGCGAAAATAAATTTTGATCCGTTTCACCCCAATCGCCAAAGGCATGTAAGTTTCCCAACAGGGAGTGAAGCGGGGCTAGCTTGTAAAAGTAGTAGAGCTGAGACTCTGTGATATCCCTGCAGAGGGACATAGGGGAGCTACGCCCCCAGGAGAGTGACGTCCCTCAGGTTAGGCCGCACCTTAATCTCCATCCTCTGGGGCAATGAGCAAGGCAGCAAGCTTCTTTTCTTAATTAGGTTGGTAGGTTCCATGGTCACTCACCTATTATCCGAAGAGCTGCTACAAAAGTTGTTTCTTTCTTTTGGAGACTGACCCTTTTGGCTTGGGGGTCGCCTTATCATCGACGATTAACTCTTCAATACACTTGTACACCAGTACCAGGTGTGGCGGTGTTTTGATTGGACTTAGGAGGGTGATTTGTTGGCGATTGAGTTCCCTCAAGTTCTCGGAAAACCTTACTTTCCCTCGTGGGCAAATCTGTGACCCCTCCTGGAATCGGGCCTGAAGGGCCTTATACTGTTCACTGAGGTTGATTAATGTGGGCTCGGGCTTCTGTAGCGCAGAGATGACCCCAAGAAGTGGCAGATACTCACCTGGTAACTGCTGTCGGCGCGCAATGGCAACTTGCAGTTGCCTCCCTTCAATGACTTGGCATTCTTCACGAGTTATGTTGAGTTATAGGATATTTTCTGACATTTAAGGATGAAGTAAACAAAATTAATTCACTTGATAACTGATATATATTGCACTTTGAGTCACAGGTAATTTACAATCACTGGTACAATCGCACTTAAGACACTCTTGCCACTACTTTACACTCACATACACATGGTTAACTACCGGGAGCCTTATTCCCTGTTTTAACTAGCTTCCGTCGCCAGCGGAAGTTCCGGTACATATCGATCTATCTATAGGCTTTGGGTGCCTTCCCATTGGTCCTTTTTCACCTCGCAGTCTCAGCTGTATTCAATCATCCACGTCCCCCACTTTACATCATCGCAACGTTAACGTATTTCTCAATTTCTCACTTTTAAATTTATTATTTTACCTTATCTTATAATGCCCAGCCCCATAATTTATGGCTGGAGTCGCCGGGCAATTAGTTCGGTCGCAGACGTGTTTGTCAAAACTACCTTGCTTTGAAATTTACATATGCATATCTTTGCAAATTATTATTTCAATTTATTATTTTTAAAAAAAAAATATTATTTCAATTTATTATGTCCAACTTCCCTCGCCTGCGACAGTATAAAAAACCTACTCGTAACTACTTTTCGTGCTTGACGAATAACTAGAGCATGATGCGCCAGCATGCGCGCCTCTGTATAGCATCCCTAAAAGACATGGTGGCTGAGCAACCATTTAGGTAAATAGCGGGGCAGCAGACTTTGCAGAAACTAGATGGAGGTAGTGCTTCGTGTCTCCGTCACAATGTGCTACTATGTAGTGTGCAGTACCATTTTCATTACTGACAGTGTAGTGATTTACATTGTGTTTACAGAGCATTGTATAAGAATGTGTAATTATTTGATGTGTACAAATTTATGATTGTCGCTGAAGTATGTTTCACCAAAAGTAACATAAAGAAAAAAGCTGAAGTGCCCCGTATTTTTAGCAAGAAGTAGTGCGTGCTGTGTAAACATTGCAGACTCACTGTAGACTCACAAATCACATACCGACATGCATGGTATTTTCAATCAGATTTTATTGTGTTTGTCTTCACATTATTTTATTCCTGTGGCCTTGAGAACGTATATCATATCACTTTACATGCCATTTTCTTCGCATAATTTTACTGCAAAATGTTGGTACATATTATTTTGTTGCTATGTGGAGTTGGAAGTGTATTTCAAATCAGATTTTATTATCTTCCATGTTTTATTTTATCCCAGTGGTATTGACAACATTTTAAAATTAATTTCTATTGCTTTTTTTTTTGCATAAGGTTGTCATTCCTTTAGACTTATTGTATTGCTTACGAGCTTATACCAATTTTTTAATGTTATTTTTATTTTTTATTTTATCGTTCTGGTCCTGTGTACAAATTTTATTCATAATTTCCACTGGAATTTTTTATTTTTTGTTGTGGAGCGGGAACAAGAAGAAAGCAGAGTGCATCAGATATGTCACATAGGTCAGTGTTAACACACGCTGCCTAACTCACCCGCAGCATGACCTTACTCACCAGGCATGCATTTTACAGGGGTGCTAACCATTTACTAAACCTTCCAGTATTAATTTTGCAAAAAATCCGTAATTTTCAGTTGTTTTCTGTAGTGAATGTGTTATCTTAAATGTGTACACACAATCACTTACCTATTAGTCAGCAACTTCAGCATTTGTTATTGGATCTACAGCACACACACAAACACACACAAACATAAATACACACACATTTTTAACTTCGAAAATACTTGACTTTTTTTACCATTGAATATGATGGCGGCAATTATCTTTGCCACAGTGTTTACACTAAAGTCATATTTGCACAAAACACAAAAGATGTGTAGTCGAAATATATTTGCAACACTTATGTCCACAACTGTGAATATTCTGAACGATATTGCTGAAAATTCTTCTGTTTCAAACTCATAGTTGAATAATAACATTCAAATAAATATATTTTCGTTAAAACTACGACAACGTGGTTAAGTTACCAGTTCAATAAGGCAGATCAGCGGAAGAAGCAACAAGTGAATTTTAGCGCGTGTGTCAAGTCTTTGTACCACGACCACAGACATTATCACTTCAGGCGAACTCGGTGAGTCTCAGCTACGGCTTCAGTCATCTGTGGACGACGTGACTTAAAAAAAAAACAAGCACGCATATTGATAAACATGCAAATTTAAATTGAAGTGTAGAATTTCATAGCAGTACTTCTGAGACTACCGTAATTCCGTAATGGCAAAAGATTATTCGTATAAACTATGGACAGATTGTAGTACTTGGTACCACTGGTTTTATGCATCATCCAGCCTAAGTTTTTGACATTTTTTTCCCCATTTTTTTTACACACAGACCTGCAACCTACCAAATGATTAGTAACAACAATACGTTATTTTTGCATGGTAACACGAACATACTTTCGAATAACTTTTAATCAAGGTATGCTTGTATTTTGTCTTTTTCCACCCCCCTCCCCGACAATTGTGTTATAAAATATATTTTTATATTTCTGACGGTTGCTGAGAACAATGTTAGATCACTGTGTCATTAGATCTGATGTCGTTAGATCGAGGTTCTACTGTACTGTGTACTGAACAGAATTTTTAAGAACACAGGAAAAGCATGCCCATAAGATAGAAAAAACAAACTTTGCACAAAAATAACTACAAAGTGTTCAAGTAGCTTCAACTCACGTGCGTGGTACTTTCGTCAAGTTCTCTGCACCGTCAGCAGTGACCAAGATGTCATCTTCAATGCGGACACCACCAAAACTACGGAAGCGCTCAAGTTCAGAAGGCACCAGGAACTGGGATAGCTCAGGACTGGCGAGTGCTCTGTTCAATTGCTGAAACACACAGTGGCCAGGGGCATCATGTCAGGTATTTCTTGCGGGGGAAGCAAGATTTTTTTCTGTGACAGTTATCTTGTTGCATCTTTTTTAATAATTATTATGCATGTATAAATTAGAAACTTTAATAATAAAACTTCAGTTTTATATGCTTAAGTTAGCATTATTTAAATAACAAAATACAAAAAACAAATTTTATACACTTAAAATTCTAAATCCAGGAGGGGGCATTTACCCCCACCTCTAAATGACGCCCCTGACAGTGGCTAGTCAGGTTGGTGAACACAGAACACCAACATGAATTCCCAGAGTGTCTCAGTGTGGTAAGTTGCTGTAAATGATGGCTGACGTAGGTGGAAGGTTACATATAGCACCAACAGTGTTATAGGTGATTCGGAATAAAGTGAACACTCAAAAAAGCCCTGATTAATTTATATTTTCTGCCACTTTATATCTTTCTGCCGAATGTAAACATAAATATTATCTACTGAAATGCACGGGCACTGAATATAAGATACGATAAAAAGTAATCTAAGTTATAAATACCTGCGAGTTAATGTCTTATAATACCGGTTTCTGTCCATCGACTAATTTATACAACACGCACTATTGCAGTTATTAATCTGAATGTGGGCATATTTTATTTGAATTTGTAACTCAAAACCGCCACTAAAAACAGACATGACACACGCAATTCAAGAATTCAAGTTTCGTTCAGTTCTACTGCCACAAACAATGACGACACACTTCGGAAACAATAAATAACGTATTTTCTTAATAGGTGAAATAAAAAGTAGGTTGTTTCTTGGCTGGCAAACGTAAAACATAATTTACATAATATTGATGGTTTCACATAATTTGGCAATGATATTCACAGTAATTTCCAGTACTTTTGAATGTGTATATACGCAGCACAACGGAGACAAGCACACACAAACAATGCAACTTGGCAGGGCGACGAAAAAACCGCGAAAACCTAACTCTGATGCCACCTGTCGGTTGTATACTGAACTGTCTGAAGCGCGCAGCAAGCTGTAACGAGCAAGATGACGTGAGGTCGACGATAGCATCACATTCTTCTGGCGCCAATTAAGTCTAATTATACTGTATGTAGGAATGTCAATAAGATCATAAATGCATATTTTGAAGTATATTAAATACAGAGAGGTCAATTTCATCTGATGTTGTTTACTAATGTCGTATTCAAGTAGGAAACTACAAGGAACTACATGCGATGAATCGCTACCAACCATACAAGCAGTGAAGTAATTCTTGTTGATGGTGACGCATATGCTGTTAACAGCTAGAGATTTTTTTAAAAGGTTAAATCTTTAGTGCTCACTTTATCCCGAATGACCTATACAGTATCTTAGGCTGTTCTCGAATATACGTAGGCCTTGACAGCTGCAGTAAGTGTCAACCTAAACTATGTTCCACACCACAGATCTTGGATGAAAGTAGGCTGTAGTGAATTCAAAGTAAACTACTTAACATGAAAAGTTAAACTGCAGCCCAGCCAGTTTACAATGAAGTGGAATGGAGAGATTAAACATTGAGGTTTTCAACACTGGGAAAGGTGATATGGGATGAACATGGAGTCAAGACAAGTCGCAATGGCGAGAGTGGTAGTACCCCAAGTAAACCATCCAACTGAAAAATCTGTCCAATGTCCCACACATATAAATCTGGAACATCATCACCAGTAATCAACCCAGATTACTGCAGTGGAAAAAGAGTGCTTTGACTACCACTACACCGTCATGGCTCAGCAGTTGTGATATAATATGTACCAATGATAAAACTGATATCAATGACAATATCTACACTATTGACGAATAAAGCAAGATTTTATTCTCTCTGCGGAATATTTCCAGTGTTGTTAGATTTTACTATTGGCCAGCAGTACTTCAAACGAATCTGTTTTAAATATCTATGGACACCTAGTTAACTTGCAGGTACTCCTAATAATTTAGTGCTAATGATAGATATTAATTATCACTCTTGAATTTAATGAGTCAATATAATAGATAACAGTTTTATGAGCAGAGTAATGTGTACACAAACTCATATGGCAATGTTTATAGGTACTATTTACAAACAGCAAAAAAATACAAACTTAATGAAAACATCAATTAAGCATGTCTTTAAAAAACTTTCACTTTATAACAAACCACCTACATCAGACACACTAAGATAATGTTTTTACCATCTACGTGTGTGTGTTGCGAGGTTATTACTGACTCACCACGTCAATAAAATAGCAGCCAGGCTCAATGGTGAGCACCATGCCCTTCTCTAGCACCCTGGCGGTGCGCAGCTTGGCCAGGCCTGGCTCGGTGGGGCGGGCAGGAGTGCCCGGCAGGTAGCCACCGACGTCGTGCACGTCCAGTCCCATCAGGTGGCCAAGACCGTGCGGCTGGAAGATCTCCGCCAGGCCAGCCTGCACAGAGTAACACCCAGTCCAGTGTTACCAACCGTACCCAAATTCGGGTACACGTATAGTCTGTCTCACGAAAGAATTCCATTTTTTGACAGTTTTGAAGGCTATCATGTGTACCAATTTCTGCAGGAAATTACTTTTAATTTTGATAAATTGCACACTCTGAGACCCAGTTAAGTGTGTTTGTGCAAAAGTCACTTATGACAAAGGAAAGCACTGCTTATTTCATGGAAACAACTCAAAAAATAAATGCCAACACAACTGTCAAAAAGTGGAATTCTTTTATGAAACAGACTATACCAGAATTGTGCGGCCTGTACCTGACAGTTTTGGTTCGGGTACGCAAATGTACCCTAATTTGTTGTGATGAATAGTCCGATATTAATTCTTTAGTTTTAAGATATTTTATCTTTGTTACAGTAACTTAAGTTTGTTTCAAATCACATTTGTAAGAATGCATATTTAAAGGGAAAGCTTCGCCGCAGTATTTGAATACTACACAATTTTGCAATAACTTTTGGTTTACATAAAGTTCCGTAATTTGGGCCGTGATGTGGTGTAGAATGACATTTCGAATAAATTGACTTCATCATTAGTATGATTTTTTTCACAAGTTTGTACCGTGGTATGAATATAGTCAAATGTCAAAAAAAAATTCTTTTAAAAAGCAAAGCTTACGAAAGAATATCAAAATAATACCAGAAACGTTATATTCAGTATTTCCGGAAATATACATATACTATTAAGCATTATCATGGCCAACTGAAAAATTAAAAAAAAAAATAATAATAAATAAGATGCAGACAGAATTTATTGTAACAACAAGAACAAGCAGAATGAGGAGGGTATTTATTCCCTGCTCTACATACTGACAGCAAACAGGGAACCCCCATTTCCTGGGTTAAATGTTCTCTGATCCCCGCCATCGCTACGTTTCAGACATAAGCAGAGGGTAGCAACAGGCAGTTGTGAGTGTTATTCAAACGAGATACGAGAGGTGTTGTGGGCAAGTATTTGTAGTGATTATTTAAGTGTTAATACTTAAAAAGACAAATTATTTTGAAGGTACCTGTAAAATTACCAGAATTTAAACGTGACCGTACCTGAATGTACCCGAATTTTGAGGTGTATGTACCTGAATAATTCACACGAAGGTTGGCAACACTGACCCAGTCAGATGCCAGCACCAGGGGCTGTAACACTCTCCCCTCTCCAGTATATGCTTCAGACCTGCCGTTTTAACGGATTATATCCGTTTTAACGGATATTTAAATGTTAAAACGGACATACGGATGTTAGATATTCACGGATATTGCCAACAATCTGTCTTCGTCAACAATTGACACAGTAATTAGGGACGCACATGAATGGATTAACGAGACTGCCTAATCTTTTTCATGTTAATTTTAAACCTAGAAATATTTTCCTTTATTTTTGCTGAAAAGTTCATGCTATATATAGGCATATATGGGGAAATTTATGTTTTATTTTACGCCAAAATAAATAATAAAGAAAATGTTTTAAAACCCCTCATAATGGCTGCACCCTATATTTTGTACCAAAAATTTTGGTAAAAAACATGTGGCGATTATGTTAATAAATACGGGAGTTTACATTTTACGTGCGGCGCTATGATACAAGCAAACTACGTCTTATTCGACGCCATAAATAAACTTACGCAGATAGATTCATTTTTAAACAATAAGTAGCCGGTTAAACATGTTCTTAGTTTCTCTAAACTCATTCTACAAATTTTTCCAAATAGGAAAACGGGTGGTAAGTTTCACTACTTTTTTACCACAACAGGTTAAAAAATAGGAGTCTGTATAAAACATTAACAGTAGATGGTTTCCTGTATAACATCTCAATTTTTCACAATACTATAATAATTTACTATACATATTAACTTCACTGTCAAATTTCTACAGCAAGAATTTCCTAATAAATACTTAGGAAAAGTACGAAGACGTAAGTTGGAAATATTACAGGATTTTACAGGATTTTTTTAATGTTAATTACAGGATTTTGGAAATGAACTTCGTGTTCTCCCCAGC